>CAUYRH010102095.1:0-15288 GCA_963574655.1 Perodicticus potto | reverse complement strand
CCAAAAGTCTCTAACCACAGTGAGAGTCAAATATCACCTCAAGTAAGACTCTTCCAAGCAGTTTGCAAGGAAAATGCCTGTTTTCAAGAGGCACTAGTTGAAGGAAATAAAATCTCTCCTGAAAATTCTTTTTCTTTCTTTCGCCTTTCTCTTTCCTTTTTTTTCCTTTTCCTTTCCTTTCCTTCCTGTTCTTTTCCCTCCCTCCCTCCCGCCCTCCCTTCCTCCTTTCCTTCCTTTTGTTCTCTCTTCCCTTCTTTCTTTCTTTATTTCTTCCCCTTTTTCTTTTTATAGACAGAACTTTACTCTGTTGCCCTGGGTAGAGTGCCATGGTATCCTACCTCACAGCAACCTCAAACTCTTGGGCTCAGGTGGTCCCCTTGCCTCAGCCTCCTGAGTAGCTGGGACTACAAACACCCACCATAACACCCAGCTAGTTTTTCTATTTTTAGTAGAGTTGAGATCTTGCTCTTGCTCTTGCTCAGGCGAGGCCCCAGCTCCTGAGCTTGAGGGATCTTCAATGCCTCAGCCTCCCACAGTGCTAGGATTACAGGCGTGAGCCACCACACCAGCAGGTGATCAAGATTTAATTGCCCCCAAATCTGTTATTGTTCAGAATTGTAAACATATAAAGGAAGTTTAAACTTACCTGATAGAATTTAGAACTTCTCCCCAAAAAAGAGAGAAAACAATTAAACAATTCGAAAGAATACAAGGGAGAAGAAAAACATATGGAAAAGAAGGATAAATAGAAAACACAAAATAAGAAGGTATAGTTAAAGCCAAATATGTCTCAGTGATTATAGTAAAATTAAATGGACTAAATGCTCCAGTTAAAAGACAAAGAGTGTCCAGCTGGATTAAGAATGAAGATTAAAACTAGCTATATGCTAGTTAAAAGAGCCATATGCTAAGCATTAAGTATACAAAAGGTTGAAAGTGATAGGACGGAAAAAGGTTGAAAGCGATGGGTTAGAAAAAGGTATGTGAGAAAAATAGTAACCTACAGAAAGTTCAGTTAGCTATAATAAGACAAAGTCAAAATAGATTTTTTAAGGTGAAAAACACTTGCAGAGATAAAGTGTCATTACATAATTGTTCAGTTTACCGGGAAGATAAATACAGCCTCAAATAATACGAAGCAAAAATTGATAGGAACCACATGGAGTAACATGCAAATCTTAGAGCAGAAGAGCATAAACATACACGGTCCCTAAGATTAAATCTAAAATGATACTTGTAAGACTTCTGTGGGAAAAACTATTAAACCCTATGGACATAAATGCCTCAATGAAAGCTATAATAATTTATGGATTAGAAGACTCAGTAACATAAAGATGCCAGTTATTCTTAATGAACTGTAGGTTTAAAGTAATTCTATTTGAAATACCAATAGGATCTACTTCGTTTTGTTTTGCTTTTCCATGAATAGTGACAATCTGATTCTACAGTTTATATGGAAAGGCAGAGACCCACTAAAACTAAGGCACTCTTTAGAAAGAATAGGGCCCTGGTATTTGCCTTCTCAGATAAAGGTATAAATATTAAACCAATGTCATATTGGTTCAGAACAAAATCAAATAGTACAACAGAACAGAATAGAGGGACAGAACAGACTCATACATATATGAACCCTTAATAATGACAGCTGTAATTATATATCAGGAAGAAAGGATGGACTTTTCATCTAAATGTCACTGGTTCAGTCGTTTATAATAAAAGAAAATGAAACCAGATGTCTACCTCTCTGAACATTAACATCAGTTCCAGGTGCATTAAAATCTCTAAAAATGAAAAGCAAAACACAGACCATAAAGAAGAATATATTTTTGATTAGGGAAAGATTGTTAAGTTAGATAAAAATTAAGATTGAGAACATTTATGTATGAAAAAATACCAGAAAGAGAATAAAAATGTAATCCACAAACTGGAATAAGACATTTACAATTCATGTAACTGATGAAAGATTAGTATCCAAATTATATAAAGAATTCCTATGAATAAATAAGAGACAAACCAAAAGAATAAAACTTAAAACATATACACTTGAATTGGTATAATTTTGAGATTTAGAAGCCTGTTTGATAAAGCCTAGACAATTCAAATTTTGACCAGAAAGTTTTACCAGTTAACAATAATAAAAGATATTTAGAAGTGCTTAATATAGTTAAAAGTAGAAGTAATAGAATGACACTTTGTAAATAGCTTTTAAAAACTGATGGTAAATATTGTGTTTGGAAATAGAATTGTTAAACCACCTCTATGAACAGTGTATTCCCTTTACTTGTTCATCACATTGCAGGAGGCAGGAAGGAAGAAATTGCACAAGGTGTTTTGCTAGTGCATTCTAGAAAATTTCAGCTTACACACTGCCCTGTATGTTAATGCATTTCATTTAACCTTGCCGTATATGTATATACACACAGGACAAATGAGGCCCAATTCTACAATATCTAGTTACTAGATATTAAAGAGATTGCCAATGTATCACAAAAGTAGAGTTAGTTAGCTAACATTTTGTGCATTTTGTGTTGAAATTCACAGAAAGGCTGTCTTTTGAAAAGCACTTTGGAAGTGAAATGATAACCTCTGAGTGACACACGTGATTCTATCCACTGGGTTGGTGGTGGAGAGGAGTTGGGAAAAATGAAGGATTCTAGGCCAGAATGTTCCTTTCTAGAAGACACTTTCAGATATAACCGTTGTTACATGTGTTTATTCAACACCACTGCGTAGACAGTGGACAAATGTAAGTCCTTATTTGAAACGTCCAGTCTTTCTAGATGTTTAGAAGTGCGCAAAGTTATGTTCAAAGTAGAGGTAGTAAATAACACATTTTGAAGAGATCCTTTTGTTAACATTTATATGAAAGACTGATCAGACCCCTTATCTGAGCAGTAGACATTATTTGTGCTAGTTCAGGGCAGAAGGAAAAGAAAGTGCAAAGGGCTTTATACCAAAGTGGTTATAGCTGGGGCCAGACTGACTGCTGTTCATTATGTCTGTGCATTTGATTTTACTTTGCTGTATATATAGTGTACATAAAGGAGAAATGAGTCCTAATTTACAACATCCAGTCTTTCCAGGTGATGATAAGGTTGCCAGTGTATGACAAAAGTCGAATTAGTAAAGTAATACAGTAAGTAGACTTTGAGTTAAAATTCACAGGAAAAACTGTCCTTAAAAAGACTTATGGAAGCGAAATTACTAAAACCCCCTCTTGCAAGCTTAGACATGTCTACTGGGTTGGTAGAGGTGGCAAGGGGTAGTGTTTTAGGCCAGAATGTTCCTATTTAGAGGAAACTTTGAAATTATAGCTTTTGTGCACTGTTTATTCAATGCTACTGTGCACAGTGGGAAAAAACTCAAGTCCTGTTTGAAACATCTCGTCTTCCTACATGTTAAAAGTGCACAACATATGTGAAAAGTAGAAGTCTTTAAGCATTTTTTGTTATTTCGTATGAGTGGTTGCATTTGGGGAATGGAATTGGTAAACTGGAGAACATGCTGTCTCTGGGTGGGGGGTGAGGAGGGGGAATTATGCAGAGAAGTGTTTTGGGCCAGTGAGTTAGACAAGTTCAGATTGCTTAACCGTTATTCTTTTTGTGCATTTCAGTCAATATTGCTGTGTATTAGAGGATTAGCAAATCTTAATGCTCAAAGTACGTGAAAATAGAGGTAGTAAAATCATCCCTTTATATATGTCCTTTTGTCAGTTTTTAGAGAGGATTATGTTCTAGGAGTGACCTGTCAATCTACTTCTTGGAGCTCGACCCAGTCCTATTCTTAGTCCCTGGAGTGAGGGAAGAGGGGGAAGAGGACAGGTGAAGGGAAGAGCTCTTTGCTAGTGTCCCCATACCTAGAAGACAGTTTTAGATCGTAACCTTAAGTCTATATGTGCATTTTTAGTAAAGTATCTGTGTTTATTGTGGACAAAGTTCATTATTTTGCAACACCGAAGCTTTGGAGATGTCCTGAGGGGACAAGGTATGATGGAAAGTAGAATAGTGAATTAGCCGATTTGTGAGTATCTTTTTGTTGCAATTGATGGGAAAGATGCATCCTGGACATGGACTTGTTAAACCCCCTCTGAGCAGTGTATATCAGGACCTGTTCATTAGAGTGTCAGCAGAGGGGCAGAAGAAAGCATGAAAGGAGAGATGTGTGCGGGTGTGTCCACATTACCTTCTGACTGTAGCCACTGATGTATGTGCGTCCCTTTTGGCTGTACTATGAAAATATATAGTAAGTAATTCAATGGAAACACACCTTCTTGCTAACATTTTAATCATATACATCTGATAATTATCTTAGAAACATTACACTTAGTGTACTCTGTTGCTTTATGTTTCATTTTAAGGTGAGAATTAAGGGAATGTATTATTATTATTACTTGTTTGGAATGCAGTATTTTAATTGGCTGCTAATGCTTTAATGCAGAGGCCTGTTGCCATTTTTGTCTTCTACAAAATTTTTGTCCCAAGAAAGGCAGGATTACACTGTTTCCTAATGGGCTGAGTGACTGTAGTGTATTCTTGGTTATCAAAATACGCATTGGGATTTGAGGATTTTGGATTGGTAAATATTCATGATGTGTGAAAGAGCATAATATGTAATGTGCAACCTCAATCCCAGAAAATCGGATGTTGGGTATGTACACTCGGGATCTCGAAGGACGTGTCAGAGTATAAACTGCTTGTGATTGTGGATGACTTTGTTCTTTGCTTCTTGCTGTTTTTCAGTTTTCTATACTGCATATATTAACTTAAAAAAAAAGGTTATTGTAAAAATAAATCTTAAAAGAGTCTGATTTTTAAGTGGTGCTGCATTCTCATAGATCCTTCAATAGTGTATTTTATTTGCCTGAGTAAATATCTAAAATGGATATTCAAATGAAATTACCACCTTTCAAGTGAAAGGAGGAAAAACCAACAGCAGGAAAAGGCTGTCTCTCTCTCTCAATATATATTTTTGTTTGTTTGTTTTTGTTTTTGAGACAGAGTGTCACTTTGTCACCCTCAGTATAGTGCCATGGTATCACAGCTCACAGCAACGTCAAACTCCTGAGCTCAAGTGATCCTCTTGCCTCAGCCTCCCAAGTAGCTGGGTCTACAGGTGCCCACCTAATGCCCAGACTGGAGTTTTAAAAAGTGTTTCTTACTATCCTATCTATGTGTATCAGTTTTGGAACATTTCAGGGAAATCGATCATTAAAATCCTCAGCAAGTTTTAGATTACTATGTAAATTTATTTAAAAATAGGAATTACTTTAATGTTACCTTGCCAGTACACTTAAATTATCTGATCTCCTACAACAACTTAAATTTAGAAAATGGTCTTAAAGTGGCAAATGTTGAAAAAAAATAAAAATAAAACAATGATTTTAGATTATAAGAGTCTTTTTTTTTTTTGAGAGAGAGAGAGAGAGTCTCACTTTGTTGCCCTGGGTAGAGTGCTGTGGTGTCATAGCTTACAGCAACCTCAAACTCTTGGGCTCAAGTGATCCTCTGGACTCAGCCTCCGAGTAGCTGGGACTACAGGTGTGTTCCACAACATCCAGCTATTTTTAGAGACAGGGTCTTGCTCTTGCTCAGGATGGTCTCAAACCCTGAGCTCCAACTGCCTCTGCCTCTCAGAGTGCTGCCATTACAGGTGTGAGCCACCTTGCCTGGCCTCGATTGTAAGATTCTTGAAGCAAAGTACCCATTTTTGATGTTTCTTGGGGTCCTTCTCACAGACCTGACTCGTCCTCATAGTACTTCACATCATAGCAGATGCCCAATAGAGTTTAAATCATGGTGATTTATTTACTTACTAGCTGAAATTTGCTGGATATATTTCTATGTTGGGCATCATTTACTTTAATAGTTAACAATTCCCAAAGCAAAACACTAAGTCAAATAGGGTAAATAATGTGCTACTATCGAGTTGAGCTTTCTCATGAAAACGAATGGCTTGGTACTAGGAATAAATTCTCCTATTCCCTTTTTTCCTTGGAAAGTGACTGGGTACTTAGACTTTGAGCTTTGATATTTTCCAACATTCCATTCATGACTGCAATTGGGCAGAGTGATAGATGTTCTGAAGTCAGAATGGGTCACCCTACCTCTGAAATGTATACCTGCCTCTGTTATAATTAACCATTTTGGATTGTAACAATGTGTTTACGCACGCATATGTACATGTATAGATATGGTATGTGTGTATACATGAACACGCATGTGTAAACACATTGTTACAATGTGTATGTACATATCTCACACTAGACTGAGCAATTTGGGTTAAGGCCCCTTTTATTATACTCTCAACATTTAGCAGGGTTGACTGTCATGCACTATCTCCAGAGCCTGTATTGACACTATCTCAATAAATGTTAAATAAAGAATAGAAAGACAGACAGATACATCCAACGAGGCAAATAACATCCCAACATCGTATCTACTTACAACATAATTAAAGGATGTGTCAGTGAGCACTGCAAACTGCCGAAACAGAGTGTGCCTAGTAAACATCTCATCCTTGAGAACGTGAAAGCTGAAATAAAACAAACGGTAAAACTTCAATCGTATGTAAGTCGTAGGATAAGGCAAAAAGGATTATATTAATGTGGTTAGGAATCACATCAAATTTTTAAAATATTATCCAGTAAAATACTTAAAATATGAAATTATTCTTTAGGGCTGGGTGTGGTGGCTCATGCCTGTAATCCCAGCACTCTGGGAGGCTGAGATGGTGGAGTGTTCGAGCTCAGGAGTTCGAGACCAACCTGAGCAAGAATAAGACCCCGTCTCTAAATGAGCCAGGCATTGTGGTGGGCACCTGTGGTCCCAGCTACTTGGGGGGCTGAGGCAAGAAGGTCACTTGAGCCCAGGAGTTTGAGGTTGCTGTGAGCTGTGATGCCATGGCACTACACTGAGTGACAAAGTGACACTGTCTCAAAAACAAAAATAAACAAAAAAAGAAATTATTCTTTAATATAAAAAACTGCATATTTTCCAGCTCTAAAAAGGCATAGAAGTAATGGCAATGATCACACCTAATGCCCAGACTGGGGTTTTATTTATTTATTTATTTATTTATTTTTGAGACACAGTCTCACTATGTTGCCCTTGGTAGAGTGCTGTGGCATCACAGCTCACAGCAACCTCCAACTCTCGGGCTTAAGCGATTCTCTTGCCTCAGCCTCCCAAGTAGGTGGGACTACAGGTGCCTGCCACAATGCCTGGCTATTTTTTGGTTGCAGTTGTTTAGCTGGCCTAGGCCAGGTTCAAACCTGCTACCCTTGGTGTATGTGGCTGGCGCCATAACCACTGTGCTACGGGTGCTGAGCCCAGACTGGTGTTTTAAAAAGTGTTTCTTATTAAAATATACCAGGGTATCTTTCAGAAATAGCTGTTTATAGATATAAGGCAATAAATGTATAAGATGAGCCTGAGATAATTTACTCTATCAGAAATCAAGGACATCATCAAAGATTTGTCAAAAGAGCACATTAGGCAACCTGAAAGGGCCCCTGTTGACTTAAGATAGAAGAAATTAAGCCTCTTATGTAGTAAGGGCTACGATGCATTGAAGCATCACACATATATTAATAATTTGGGAAATTCTCAGCCTATCCAGATTGCAATTGATGCTACAGTTAGGAGATTTGTTGTCAGGAAAGCATATGCTGGAGACAAAGCTAAGAATATGAGTGGACAACCTTTTGCTAATACCCAGGAAAGAACAAGAAAAGAAATCACACATTCAGACACACAAAAGGCTCTTTGAACAGACTAGATGTGGGACTCATGGGTCCTCTCAGCCATCTCAGTATGAATCCAAAACAGAGATGGAATTATTTAGTAAACACCCGAGAAGGAGCTTCCTGGCTAGTGGAGCACCTCCCCATGACAAACGAGGAGACTCACTAGGATTCTGAGAATGTTATATCAGCAAAAACACTGCCCTCTGAACTGAAGAAGACAGAGAGAGGAAAAAGCTGAAAGAAGGCTATTTGACTCCCCAAATTCTATAGGCAGGAGATAGGTTGATAAAACTACTTAGTTGCAAACACATGCTAACTTTCATGAGTTTCATTTACTAGTTGGTGCTTTGGCCCCAGAGGGCGGAGCCTGAAGTCACAGAGAATTATCCCCAGGTCTTAAAATCTAATGGAGTTATGCTGAATTTCAACATCGTTTAGACTAGTGACTCAATTTTCCCTTCTTATTTTCTTTCCTTTTGAACATGAATGTCTGTAACCACTATTGACATTCAGTCAATGCAATGCCTGTCTGGTCACTGTATTTGGGAGCAAATAATCTGCTTTCCAGTTTCACAAGTCCACATACGGAGAAAAATTTTTGCCCCAGGGGATGTATTATAAGCAAAGCCTCATCCATGCCTAATTTAGATGATAGAACTGGGTCTTTTGAGCTGATGACACTCACGTCAGATTTTGGACTTGAGTTCATGTTTAATGGGTGGAGACTTCAGGAAATACTGGTATATGATGAACGTGTTTTGCTTTCAGTATAGACATGAATCTTTGCAGGCCACAGGGTCAACTGTGGTAGATTGAATATTACCCCCCAACAAGACATCCACTTCCTAATCCCTGGAACCTGTGAGTATGCTGCCTGATACAGTAAAAGAAACTTAGAAGATGTGTTAGGATCTCGAGATGGAGTAATTATTCTGGATTATCTAGTTGGCCTGATATAATTGTAAGGGTTCTTTTAAGAGGAGGGGGGGAAGTGTCAGATAGGCAAAGGAGAAGGCAGTATACAAGGAGTGATACCAGCACCCTCTAGAAATTTGAAGGGGCAAAAAACATTACCTGGAGAATCTTTCTGGAATCTGCAGGAGAAACTATCCCTACCGACATCTTGAATTTAACCCTATAAGAATTACTTTGAGGCTTAGTGCCTGTAGCACTTTGGTTATGGCACCAGCCACATTGAGGCTGGAGGGCTTAAACCTGGCCCGGGCCAGCTAAACAGCAATAACAACTGCAACAAAAAATAGCTAGGGGCTCGGCGCCTGTGGCTCAATGGGCTAAGGCGCCAACCATGTACACCTGAGCTGGCGGGTTCGAATCCAGCCCGGGCCCACCAAACAACAATGACGGCTGCAACCAAAAAAAAAAAAAAATGGCCGGGCGTTGTGGCGGGCGCCTGTAGTCCCAGCTACTTGGGAGGCTGAGGCAAGAGAATCACTTAAGCCCAAGAGTTTAAGGTTGCTGTGAGCTGTGATGCCACGGCACTCTACCAGGGGTGACATAGTGAGACTCTGTCTCAAAAAAAAAAAAAATTATTTTGAATTTATGCCCTCCAGACTATAAGATAAATTTGTGCTATTTTAAACCTCCAAATTTGTGACAATCTGTTACAGTAGTAATAGGCAACTGATTCATATATTTAAGAACAAATTTATGGCAAGAATTCTGAAAAATTACATGAGCAGACTGATTTCATAGAAAAATATAACTATAGACCTAAAAACACCATAGGGAATATTAAGAACTCAATAGGAATTTTGAATTGCAGAATGGATACAGAAAGAACACACACAAAGGAATATTATTCATCCCTTAAAAAGGAAATTCTGCCCTTTGCAATAATGTGGATGGGTCTGGAGGACATCAGGTTAAGTAAAGTAAGATAAACCCTGCATTGTCTCACTTATATGTAGAAACCAAAATAGTCAAACTCCTAGAAACTGAGAGACGAATGGTGATTGGTGGGAGTTGGGGGAGGAGGAAATGGTTAAAGGGTACAAAGTTTCAGTTATGCAAGATAAATACGTTCTGGAGTTATACTACATAGCATTAGTACCCATAGGTAACAATACAAAATTGAATACTTAACTTTGCTAAGAGGCTGAGTCTTGTGTTAAATGCTCTTACCACACACAAAAGAAGCAACAGAAAAAGCCCAATGATAATAATCAAGAGCAGGGTGCTTTGGGGGGTGATGCACGTGTTTAAGCTCATCAGGATATATACATTAAATATGTACAGTTTTTTAATAGTTCAATCACACCTCAGTAAAGTGATTTAAGAAAGGAGGCAATGAAAAGAAATGTATGAGAAAAGTTCCACAAGGGCAAAGTTATTTCTTTGTAATCAATAATAAAATTGATAACTACTCCTAATAAGATCAAGAAAAAAGAAGAAAAACACAAATTGCCAATATCGTCAATAAGAAAGGTTATCACCAGATCTTACAGGGAATTAGGCAGCAAATGAGAGTGTTCTGGTCAATGACAGGCTGCGGACACAATAGCGAAAATCCTAAGAGTGTAATGAGCTGAAAAATTCCTATCACCTGGGAATGTCTCTGCGATCCTGACTCTGGGTGGACCTAGAGATAACGTTATGCTAAGCTATCTTAGCCCCGTCACATTGACACATAAAATTAATCATCATGGGTGGGAACTTGTTTGGTATGTTCAAGGAATGGCGAGGAAGCTGATGTCCCCTGTCTTCCAAATCTAGGCATGAGGGGCTTCATGACCAGGTGTGGAGAAGGAGAGTGAGCAGAGTGGCTCTGCACCTGGTTTTCCCTGGGCAGCATTCACACTGGGCTGGTGGTTAGCACTCCTGAGAGTGGGGTGAGAGTCGCTTAGGGAGGAGGAGGGGAGTGTTCAACCCAGAGTGGTGTGCGAATCTGCTTGGAGGGCGATGGACAAAGTTCAGCCGGCCCCGGAGCCTGCCAGGCAGAGCAGGGGATGGCTCACACGGATGCACGTGAACCCCGCTGGGGAAACGAAATGACTATGGTAGCACACACCGACCTGTGCGTGCACGACCTCCATGCCAGGCCGCGACGCGGGCCTCTGTATGAATACATCAAGTTGGTGCACGACCACACTGAGTAACAGCTGGTGATGCAGTCTAACGAGAGAGGCGTCACCCACTGTGTTCCAGTTAGTTGGTAAGTGAGAAAACAGAAAGTGTGTAGTGCTACTGCGTGCTGTGCCCAACATTTAGCTATCAATGTATAAAGTCTGCAGAGGCAAAAACAAGGAATATAATTGCCAATATCTTGATTAATAGTAATGCAATTCTAAGTAGGACTGATACTTTCTCATAAATTGTCATTGAAAACTAGGCTGAACCCCACAGGGACAGAGGCAAGGTAATCTTAAGGTGAACCTCAGAGAAATAAGTAAAAGAAAGTCATTTTCCTCAGTTTTAGAGATAGTCCCAAACCCATGTCAGGGAAATGACATTAAGGGCATATTAAGTCCTCTTTTCTTTCCCTTGCATCTATATTCTATCCTTATAATAACTATGTGGGGTAGTTAGGGTGCTATTAACATGCACATTCGGCTGGGGTGGTGGCTGATATGAGTGATCCTAGCACTGAGGGAGGCTGAGGCAGGAGGATCCCTTGAGCCCAGGAGTTTAAGACCAGCCAGAGCAAGAGTGAGACCCTGTCTCTACTAAAAACAGAAAAAATTAGTCAGGCATTGTGGTGGGCGCCTGTCTTCCCAGCTACGTGGGAGGCTAAGGCAGGAGGATCCCTTTGGCCCACGAGTTGAGGTTGCTGTGAGCAACTAGCATTCGAGCTCAGGCAACAGAGTGAGACTGTGTCTCAAAAAACAACAAACAAAAAAAGTGCATTTACAGAGGACAGAATAGTTATCAGCACATATGTGACATACAAGTAGATCATTATAGCAAAAAACAGAGCAAAGTAGAATATTTCCCTGTATTATCTTTCATTCTCCATCTAGAGTTTTTGTTATCTTATGGACTCTAAGTGCCATGTAGTAGTAATCATTTTAGTGAGGTGTATACACCCAGGTACAGAAGTCTATGCACCCAAAATACATAGTAGGTGCTTAAGAAATACAGCACAAGTGTAGGGCACTGTCATCTCAGGATGTTATGCTGAGCTTCAAGCTTGACCTGCAGTAACCCGGGTCACACCCACATGGGATCCATCACGCTCCAGTCGATGCCTGACCGAGAGAATCTTGCAAAGGAACTTTCAACACACATTAAAGAAGAGAATTGGAGGGAAATTACAGCAGACAACAATAGAATAGAATATATATTTTTAATGTTAGGACAAGTTAAAAAAATAAGCATTTTCTCTACTTGGCATTGCTTTTAGCCTTTTCAGAACTACATTTCACTTTCTCAAAGGCAAAAATAACAGAAGGAAGGGAAAATAATTGTGAGTGAAAAATAGATCTGAGAGATTAAAGGGATGGTGCTGTTTGGTCTGGAAAAGAAAAGGGTGGAGGCTCTAGCAATTTTAAGAAGAAAATACCAACCAGTTATATATTGTCAAGTGAACTAGAAAAGGTTTCAATATCCCCACAGAGGAAGATGAGTAGTTAGATCTAATTAAACCCAGTATCAAGAGAGTCTGTACTGTTGGTCTCTTTTTTTGTTTGTTTGTTTTGAGACAGAATCTCATTCTGTCACCCTGGATAGTGTGCCGTGGTGTCATAGCTCACAGATACTTCAAAATCCTGGGTTCAAGCGATCCTCTTGCCTCAGCCTCCCGATTGGCTAGGACTACAGGTGCCTGCTACCAAGCCCAGCTAGTTTTTCCTAATTTTAGTAAAGACAGGAGTCTCATTTTGCTCAGGCTGGTCTTCAACTCCTAAGTTCAGGTAATTCACCTGCCTCAGCCTCCCTGATCTTTTTTTTTTTTTCTTGAGACAGAGCCTCAAGCTATCACCCTGGGTAGAGTGCTGTGGCATCACAGCTCACAGCAACCTCCAACTCCTGGACTCAAGCTATTCTCCTGCCTCTGCCTCCCAGGTAGCTGGGACTACAGGCACCCGCCATAACGCCCGGGTATTTTTTTTTTTTTTTTTGGTTGTGGCCATCATTGTTGTTTGGTGGGCCCGGGCTGGATTCGAACCCTCCAGCTCAGGTGTATGTGGCTGGCGCCTTAGCCGCTTGAGCCACAGGCACCGAGCCAACCTCCCTGATCTTTTAAAACTGAAACACTGAGATGGGGAATGAAACAGTCTTGAATGATTTTTCTTTTCAGTGACTTTGTTTTCCGTGTTAGGCCAATTATTTTGCATTTCTTTTTTAAGAGTATATGAGGGCATTTAACATTAATATGTAAAAAATGCAAGGCTCCCAACGTCCTTAAAAGATGATTTCTCACATTTTTATAATTAGAATTTGTATACATCGCATACTTTACCTGTTCTTGAGAATATAGAATTTCTTTTCCCAGTTTCTGTTTATCCGGTCTGATTCCTTCCTGAACCTGCAATAATTTAACAGGCAGTTAAATACTGCATTAGCTACAAACGAACAATTGTGACTCACTGTTACCAGTACCTTTCTGTCTTCTTTTTCTCATTGTCCAAACAAATCGTGAGTGATTGTATTTTCATCATCAAAGCATTTCTCTCTTCAGCCTTTCAACAGAAATTAAAGTTAGTTACTTGAGCTAACTTGAGCTAACTTGAACGATATACCCTGTTTTTCCATAAGCCTGAAAAGGCTATTTCTATTAAACGGTATGCAGATTCTAACTACCATCAAACATAATTTGAGAGAAGAATGAGTTATGTTTACTTGCACATCTTCGTAAATAGGAATTGAAGATCCTCTGCCCTTATTTCCCTATAGGTGACTAATTTAGGGACAGCCAGCTCTAGGCCATATTAGGAAGCAGCTAAAATTTATCTCCATCCCCCCTCACCCCGCCAGCCAACCCTTTCTCTAAGTCTTGTTTTCCCTTCCTTTCTGTGGCTTCTCCACCTGTCATCATAAGCAGCAGCTGCCCCCAGTTACTCTATTTCCTCTTTCCTCGGCAAACAGTTCTCAGGCAAGGATCTGACCAACTCGATCACAGCGGCGCTTTATGTCATTTTTCAGTATTATTTATATTTTGCAAGAGGACAAACCTCCAGCAAAAGGAATGCACCTCTAACAGTGCAATTGCAGCTATGTTGGGAATGAGATTTCTTAGGTTAGGGCAGGGATATGCCACAGAATCATACTAAAGGGGCAGTCAGCTCCTTTGTCTCTTCATAAGACCAATTCTCAGTGTAGCTTCCCAAGTCATTGCCTCTGTCTAAGAATAGCCGGCATCGATGTAAACAATCACTAGGTCAATAATAATGGTCCCATTTGTCATCCTCATACCTTCAGCCATTGGTGCTCACGCCCCGCTGGCGTTCTCACCTTCCTTTCTTCAAGTGCCCCTGCAACAGGTGTTGGAGGCTTTGCGGGTGTTGGAGGCCTTGCCTGGTGAGAAAATTATGCCAAGGTAAATAACAACACTTCAAATTAATGCATAAAGATGTAGCTGTTCTGGGCAGTGCCTGTGGCGTAGGGCACTGGTCCTATATGCCAGAGGTGGTGGGTTCAAAGCCAGCCCTGGCCAAAAACTGCAAAAGAAATGAACAAACAAACAAAAAAAGATGTAGCTGTTCTTTAGCTTAGAGAAAGGCAACTGAGACTTAATATCTGCCAATCATAGACCCCTGAGAAAACTCAATGTTTGTACATAGCATTTGCTATTGGACGATGATAGCTCAGGACAGACGTATTTCCTACTACTGTTCTCTTCTCTCTCTCTTTTTCTGTCACCCTGGGTAGAGTGACATGGCATCACAGCTCACAGCAACCTCAAACTCTTGGGCTCAAGTGATCCTCTTGCTTCAGCCTCTCGAGTAGCCACAATGCCCAGGTAGTTTTAGAGATGGTGTCTCACTCTTGCTCAGGCTGGTCTTGAACTTGTGAGTGCTCAAGTTCATTTGTGCTCAAGCAATCCACTCTGGCCTCCCAGAGGATTATAGGCATGAGACACCATGCCTGGTCTCCTACTACTGTTTTCTAAAATGCTTTACTCTAGTTACTGGTCAGATTTCACCATTACACTTTTAAAAATAAAGTGGAAAATGATTATCCAGTGAAGCTAGAAGCTTTAAGAAGCTTTATTATAAATAATAATTATGATGAATTTTCACTACCATACAGCTCTGATGCAGGGCAGAGCAGAGTATTTAGAAGTGAGAAAAATGTAGTGGGTAAAGAAGTCTTCTTGGTTAGCAATCCTCGCATTTCAACACAACAGACAGAAAAGGTTGCTAGTTATTACACCACACATTTCTTTTTTTTTATTAAATCAGAATTGTATACATTAGTGCAATCATGGGTCACAATGTGCTGACTTAATATACAATCTGAAATATTTTCATTGAACTATTTAACATAACCTTCATGGCCTTTTAATCACTATATGAAGACATTTATATTCTAATGTAATAGAATTTAGTAATTTTCACTTGTACCCTTGTAAGATGCACCATAAGTGT
>CAUYRH010102094.1:0-20217 GCA_963574655.1 Perodicticus potto | reverse complement strand
CAGCCATTTGCTTATGCAAGGGATCTTGTGCTGTATCTACCTTGTCGTTCCTTGGGGGAGTTGATCTACTCTGATTATTCATATTGCCAGAGTTTTTCTGTTGATTCCACCTCATGATTATTTTTCACTGTTGCCTATGACTGTCCTTAGAGTTGGGGAGGTTTCTCTCCCAGATCAGACCCCGGCAGGATCACTCTGTTGTTGCTGGATCTTTGTAGGGAGTGACCCTGTGTAGCTCCTCTGGGACTGCCCCACCCAGGGAGTTCTGGCTGAGGGAATAGCTTCAGAGTGTGGCACGCCCAGATCAAGCAGCAGGGCATGGGATGGGGCACCCGGTGGCCTTTGCAAAGGGAGCCTGGGCCTCCAGTAGTCTCTGGCTAGGAGGAGGGCTGCGGAGAGGGCCGTGGGCCTGGGGCACAGATCAGCACCACGTGGGAGTCCTGGTGGACTTCCTGGCCACTGCTGGCGGTGGGTCAAGGCCCAGCAGGGTGCCAATCAGGGCGCAAGGGACTCTTGGCAGACTGGAATTCCTGGTCACTGTGGGTGGCGGGCCTGGGGTACGAATAGGAGCCAGGCGGGCAAGGCCGGGAGGGGCACAGATTGGCGCCAGGAGGGAGCCCCAGCAGACTTCCTGGCTGCTGCTGGCAGCTGGTCAAGGCCCTGCGGGGTGCCAATCACGGTGTCCTGGCGGTGTGGAGTTCCTGGCCACTGTATGTGGTGGGCCTTGGGCACGGATTGGAGCCAGGTGGGTGTCCCGGTGGGTGTCCTGGCGGGTGGGAGGCCAAGGCCCAGTGGGGCACAGATTGCACGGGGAGGGAGTCCCAGCGGACTTCCTGGCCACTGCTGGGGGCGGGTCTAGGCCGGGCGGGGTGCCAATCGGGGTGCACCGGGGTCCGAGCGGAGTGGAGTTCCTGGCTGCTGTGGGTGGTGGGCCTGGGGCACGGATTGGAGCCGGGCAGGGGTCTTGGCTATTATACCATTTTTAAAAAAAGAAAAATATTTTAAAGACAATAACTATTTTTCAGTTTTGGCTGTTTCTAAGAAGATAGGAATTACATTTTGGTATTTATAATGTTCATTTAGAAAGACATTATTCATTTTGAGTAATTCATGCCTAAATGTATTACCCTCACTACATCAGTTTTTCCTGGCTTTGTCTCCCAGGTAATTATCTTGCTTCATTATTTTGCCTCCTTAATTACACTTTGATGGAGAGCAATTAACCTGTACCTCTTCCGAAGAGCCCCACTTTCCTACATATCTGCCTTCACACTCCTGAAACATCAGCATTGGTTGGTTCAGTATTTTAAGCTGGACCATTTATGAGTGCAGACGATGATAGAGAGAAATTTTCATCAGATGTAGAATACTTCTCATTGATTAAAATGATTGGTTGAAAAAATTGTTGCCTATTAAAGAATTACACATTACAAGTGATGAAATCTTTGTAATTCAAAGTAGGTAAATTTTCATCAACCTTAAAAATAAAGGTGATTCACAGAGCTTTACATTTAAATACAGTACTTCCCTCTCGCAAATGCCCCATGTACAAAACAGAAAACAAAACAAGATAGTTAATGTTTATGACCCAACAGTTCTATTTGTACCAGTTATGTTTTGTTTCTGGAAATAAGACTAGCTTTTCTTTCTTTCTTCTTTTTAAAACATGAATTAAAGACAACATTTTTCCTTTAAATACAACAAGAACTAACAAAAACGAAACAAAACAAAAAACGACATTAATGTTAGAGTAGGGCGCCAACCCCATATGCCGGAGGTGGCAGGTTCAAACCCAGCCCCAGTCAAAAACTGCCAAAAAAACCCCAAACAAACAAAAACAAAACATAAATATAAAAAGAACTCTTTTGAATTTGCATAGGCATTTGAAATTTTGAAGTCATCTAGAAAAAGGAAAGTCATCTTACTCTTCAGTTTTCTAAACTGTGTCCCTCTCATCTCAGATCTAGAAATATTAATATCCTTTGGAAAGGATATTTTTGTCTCTTTTTGCTATTAAAAAATTAGAAACATGGGCTGGACTTGATAGTTCACACCTATAATCACAGCATTCTGGGAGGCAGAGTGGTGGTGAATTCCTTGAGTTCAGGAGTTCGAGACCAGCCTGAGCAAGAGCAAGACCCCCGTCTTTACTAAAGATAGAAAAACTAGCTGGGGTGTCATGGCCGGCACCTGTAGTCCCAGCTACTCAGGAGACTGAGGCAAGGGGATAGTATGAACCCAGGAGTTTGAGGCTGCTATGAGCTATGATGCCGTGGCACTCTACTCAGGGTAACAGAGTAAGACTCTTGTCTCAAAAAAAAAAAAAAAAAAGAACGGAAACATGAGTGAGTTAGCTATATTTTTAAAATTGTTTTTTATTAAACTTTCTCAAAGTAGGTTGAGAAAAATAGCTTTTATTTCATTTATTTATTTATTTTTTTGAGACAGAGTCTCAAGTTGTTGCCCTGGATAGAGTGCTGTGGCATCACAGCTCACAGCAACCTCCAGTTCCTTTGCCTCCACCTCCCAAGTAGCTGGGACTACAGGCGCCCACCACAACGCCTGGCTATTTTTTGGTTGCAGCCATCATTGTTATTTGGCGGGCCCGGGCTGGATTTGAACCCGCCAGCTCAGATGTACACGGCTGGAGCCTTAGCCCATTGAGCCACAGGCGCTGTGCCAGAGAAAAATAGCTTTTAAACAGGTACTTATTTAAAACAGATATCTCTATCTCTTGTTTATAAGATGTTAGGCACAAAACACACATCCAACTTAAAAATGTAGCTAGTCTTTCCATAGCTTTCAGTACTGTTGGGGCGTGTGAGCCTTTTAAAGTCTCACGTCACTTTGATTTTGGTCAAATATATAACTGCATCGGGGATGATGAATGACTGGTCTTCATATCTCCTAAGCACAAATCGAGAGGATTGTGATTTAGCTGCAGTAAGACCCATTTATTTATGACATCATAGGCATATGCTTTTCTTTACTAAAATTATGAGATGGCTTCTATGGGGGGTTCTTTAGTCTACTTTTCTAAAGGATTTTGCAGTTAGATTTTGCTCGTTTCGAAAGATCTAATCATGACCTTGATGGAAGGCAGATGTGACACAGACAAACCTCGGCAAAGGCAGCACCTGGGAGAATGAGTTTCCCTGAAACTCTTGATAAAGATGTGGTCCATGGCGGGAGGCTTGGTCCTCAATATCCAGTGACATTGTCCGTATCCTCGCACCTTTCCTGTGCATAGCATGTCACAATCCTCTGCAAAGTTTGCGTTTTTTTTTGATATAGAGTCTCACTCTGTCACCCTGGGTAGAGTACTGTGGCATCATAGCTCACAGCAACCTCAAACTTCTGGGCTCAAGTGATCCTCCTGGCTCAGCCTCCGGAGTAGCTGGGATTACAGGGGCCTGCCACCACGCCCAGCTAGTTTTTCCATTTTTAAGTAGAGGTGGGGTCTTGCTCTTGCTCAGGCTGGTCTGGAACTCCCGAGCTCAAGGGATCCTCCTGCCTTGGCCTCCCAGAGTGCTGGAATAATAGGGGTGAGCCCCTGAGTCTGGCCAAAGCTTGATTTTTGTTAAGCCTTCTGAAAGGCCCTGTGGGCCCTGGGTGGATTCCCTTGCTATTTTATATCCCCTGCCATTCCTTGGGGTTTTATATATTTAAGGAAGCTTTGACTGATTGTCACAAAGAAGAAATGAAATATATGTGTTCTAGATCATCATTTTTTAAAACTGACATGCAAATTGTCACACCTTGGCCAGAGAACTGCAATTAGGACCAGAGGGAGTGCAAGAGAAACGAAGCAAATGTTACTTATCTAATCTAATAAAAAGATAGATTTTCTAAAGGATTTTATATTTTACATAGGATGTAAGCTGTGTTTGATGTTCTAATTAATAGGATTGTTCATTCCTAATCTCAGCAGAATTACCAAATTCTGAGTAGTTTTATTTTTTTATATGTCTTCTGCCAGAGATAGTTTTTGAAACTATTAATTCATATGAATAAATTTTTTGAATAAATATTTTGGTTATCATACATATATATTCAGTTTAGACAACATAGTATAACTTAAGAACAATTTATAGTGAATTCAACATGTATCTCAAATTCTACTGGAGACCAAAATTTCTTAACTGGGGTGTGTGTATGTGCCCGTGGGCCATGAAAGATCTGGACAGCTCCCTTCTATTTAAATCTCCTAATGGGCTTAGTACTAACTTCCTCAACCACAGGCCCATCTGATGAGCAAGTCCCTAGAGAAAAAAGGCAGAAGAAATACTGCCACACAGAAGTAGGAAAGCATCACCAGCCAAAGAGCACACGAGGAAACTTAACTCACAGTCTTTAAGTGTTAAAGATTGAGAGGTAAAGATTTTGACTGGATGAAGCTTTGTACTTACTCACAATCCTTAATGCAGCTGGATAAATATGTGTTACCAAATTCCCCCATCTGGGGTTAATGAATTTGTAATTCATCCTTGAAATGAAAATTCTAGAAACAATGCTTTTTCATTTCTTTTTGTTTTTCCTTTCCTTTTGAATGCATTATGCTCTATCTAATGTGCTTAGTATAATTTAAAGCTCAGTGTTTCTCAGCTAAACTCAAAATGAAAATACAAGTGTCCTTTCCCAGTTAATTCTAAAGGAACCATTTAATCAGAGTAGATTGGCACATTGGCAATTAGACCTTACTTGGTCTAATCGCAATGTTGCAAAGTTCATTTCTTAAAGCATTACTGACATACTTAAAGTTAACTTAAAGCATACGATGAATACTTAATCTTACTTACTTAGATGTCTGAGCTTTAAAATCATAAACCGCTTTTGCAGGCAATTTCTGGAAAGGAAGGTAAACAATTAACACTAACTAAAAATTCTGATTTTCTTCAAGAAAGCAGTTTCATAAGCATTAAAGAAAATTCAAGGAATGATTATACACTTATAAAGTAAATCCTATATTCAAGTAACAGGTATTTACTGTATTAGACATGTAAGCTAAGCAGGAATATAAAACTTTTTGCCATTATATTTCATCTTAGGTGATAAGGTCACTTAATGCCATAAAGGGAGAATAAAATGCCTCAGAGGATTCTGTCCTGGGTGTCATTTTGACTGTCACAAAGGCTTTTCCTGAGTGAGGTGCGGTGGCTCACAATTGTAATCCTAGTACTCTGGGAGGCCGAGGTGGGAGGCTCACTTGAGCTCAGGAGTCCAGACCCCGTCTCTACTAAAAATAGAAAAGCTAGCTGGGTGTGGTGGTGGGCCCCTGTGGTCCCAAGTACTCAGGAGGCTGAGGCAGAGGGCTCCCTTGAGCCCAGGAGTTTGAGGTTGCTGTGAGCTGTGATGCTGCAGCACTCTACTCAGGGTGATAGACCGAGACTCGTCTCACAAACAAACAACGAAAAAAAGGCTTTTTCTAGGATAACTGTGGAAGGTCAATTGCTCTAAATTCTATAGCTAGTCACAATTCCCTCTGAAATCACAATAAAAGGATCAAAGTCATGGAGAAAGTCATCATCCCATTCACTGAACACTCACTAACACATTACCAAAGAAATATTAGCCCCTAAGCACCAGGAGGCTGGTTAGTGGCCAAAAGTACAGGTGTGATGACCTTGCCTTCCTTGGAAGGTTCAGGAATCTTTAGCACCCTATCATCTGTCCAGCATGACATGATAGGGCAGTGCCCACCCTCAGACTTTGGAGCCCACGAATCTCTCCCTGAGTCACTCTGGGCATGTCCTGTGGCTACATACACCAGCTCTTCCTTCCCACCAACTAGAAGTCCCTTCGCCTCATTCTCTTTCCTTCAGGACCTCTGGACCTTCTTTGTGGAGGGGATCCTATAGGGGCTATACTATCCTCCCGGAGTGCACACCAGTCAAAACCCTCATGGCTCCAACACAGGAAGAGGAAGAACTCCAGCCCTGGCTCAGAGCCATGGAAAAGAGTCAGTAGGCACGTGGTCCCCAGGAGCACTGCCCCTGAGAACTGAGCTGATTTAAAGGCTTTTTCTTTTTTTTTAAAGAATCTTTTTCTTCAAAAGGTAAGCCAGCAAAAGTTTTTTGTGTAAAATTTTGTATTGATTTGCAGCACGGTTGACCTGGGGCTTCCTCTTAGACCAGCAGGCCAGGAAACTGCACAGTGGAAATCTCCTCTGTCCTCCAGGAGGCCCAATTCTGGACTCTTGCAGACCACAACTGTTAATTCATGGGCATCAGGTCAAGACTTGGGGACGCCTTTTTGCCAAGGCTGGGCCACGACCGGCTAGGATCAGGGCGCCAAACCTCTTTGAGTCCTTTGCTCAGGCCAGGAAAACTGTTTCTAGTTCCTCGGTGGTTATTAATATTTTCATATTTTCAGTCTGGGGTATTTTACTGGGTTGGAGTGTCAGCTTGGCTGGAAAGTGCTTTAAGTATATTGTGGTAAAAGACTCCAGTGCCATTGAATTACCTACCTCCTTTTCTGGAGTTCCTCTTCTTTCCCTTGGCATACTTCTCCCCACATCAGCCAAGGTGGATGAGTAACTTCTCGGGGACTCTCGGTCTATTGGAAAGAACAGGGCCAGTCAGGGTGAGTATCCACTTAATTCCAACCAGACTTGCTTAGCCATTTTCCCTGGTGGTAATTATTTTTTCCCCACCAAATTTGGAGAGAGGCGGCACTATTAGAGACACGGGTATGACTCCCAGGTAATTGTAAAGTCGTGATATAAGACACAAAAACAAGAGCATTTCTAAAGGAAAGCTATCCCAGGTTGCAGAAGTAACTGCATATATAAATGCAATTGTTATCTTGCTGATTAATCATACCACCACACCTGTCATAGACAACGTGTAGAGATTTTTTTTATCTCAATTATTTTTTAAACTTTCTATTTCTATTCTTTTCGCCCCTCCAGTAACTATAAAGGCCCACCAAGGATAGAGAATTTGAAAAGAGCAACAATTTGTAGGTACAGAAACATTTTGTGAAAACAATTTTGCAATGTCGTAATGGAAAAGAGACAAAACCAAAGAAAGCATGTTGATGACAAGAGTATGGTCACGTCCATTCTCTCCCTCCCCTCCCTTTTCTAAATACTCAGAAGATGTCTATGGCTTTCCCTGTGCCCCGCTGATAAACTACCTTATCAGAAAGTAAATAATCATCCCGAGAAGAAAAGGAATAAATATAAAGCATCCTATTAGTTGCCAAATTGCTTGTGACTTACTGAATTCCTTTTGCTCATCTTAAAGCAAAGTGTAAATCATTATCATTACACTACAAGGTTATGATTGCTAGTAGTTCTTAACAGTATCTTATACCTTGCTGTATTTATGTGCCTTATATGAGGAAACTTAACTAGAGGTTAAATATAGTCTATGTTATAGAATTTTTACCAGCATAATTGGGTAAAATTTGTCAATCCTTTCTTTTATCCCTTCAATAAATTTAGTTATGCTGAATAATAAGAAGCATTAAAAATATGGTTGATTTTATTCACTTGTGAAAGCATTAAAAATGTCGATCCATAATAAGAAAACATGTTTAAAGGTTTTAACTGCTTTGATTGTATGAAAGAATTGACTGCTTACAACAAGTGAAATAGGTAAATGTCTAACATGGTTGTGAACTCCAAGGTCTTTAGATTTGCACACATTCAGAAATATGTGCAAATGTTTCAGGTAAAACTTAGCCAGTTATTCTCAAGGATGCTAGAGTATTATGTGCAGTGTACTTTTTGTTCTGTTAATATTCTTTTATGATCATAGGAGTCTCATCATAACCATAAGTTTTAAATTACTTTTACTAACCAATGGAATATAAATGATTTTTTCACTTAGGCAAAACACAATTGGAAAGAAAATATTTTACTAAAAAACAAAATATTCTTTAAATGCTCTTCAAAGACCTCTCAAAATATGTTTTAATGAAATTGGAGGCTTGGCACCTGCTGCTCAGTGGTTATGGCACTGGCCACATACACCAGGGTTGGCAGGTTCCAACCCGGTCTGGGCCTGCTAAATAACAATGACAACTACAACAACAAAAGCTGGGCATTGTGGCGGACCTGGAGTCCCTGCTACTTGGGAGGCTGAGGCAAGAGAATCACTTAAGCCCAAGAGTTTGAGGTTGCTGTGAGCTGTGACGTCAGAGCACTCTACCCAGGGTGACATAGTGAGACTCTGTCTCAAAAAAAAAAAAAAAAAGAAAGAAATCAGAGATGATTACATTAGGATATGACAAAAACAAACAAACAAACAAACAAATCTGGAGAGGGAGGCCAGGTGTGGCTCACATCTGTAATTCCAGCACTCGGGGAGGCTAAAGCAGGTGGATATCTTGAGCTCAGGAGTTTGCCAGCCTGAGCAAGAACAAGACCCCATCTCTACTAAAAATAGAAAAAGATTAGACCAGCATTGTGACAGATACCAGTAGTCCCAGCTACTCTGTAGGCTGAGGCAAGAGGATGGCTTGAGCCCAGGAGTTTGATGTTACTGTGAGCTGTGACGCCATAGCACTCTAGTCTGAGCAAAAGAGTGAGATTCTCTCTCCAAAAGGAAAACACAAGCAAACAAAAGAAAAAATGAAGAAAGTAGCCAATTTCTTAAAAAAATCAGATTCTGACATCATTTAATCAGTGAACATTTCCAGTTGTAGAAACTGATTTTAAACATTTTGATTGACCGAATTCCTTTTTTAAAGCATGTTACATAGTATAAACCAAAGCAAAGTTGAATACTACAAGTAAATTTGTGCAATAATAATTATTGAGCCATACATATTACGGTTCATATGAAATTTGAATTAACTCTTTTGCCTATAGAGTTTATATTCTATACTATAAATTCTGAATTATTAGGGGTTTGAATCTCCTCTCTGTCACCTCCTATCTCTGAGACTTTAGGCAATTTTTTTGTCTACCCTAGGTCCTAGTTTCCTAAATTGAAAAGAATGCTTACAATAATGCCCACCCCCTCTGTTTTTGCCAGATTTAATTAGATAATGCATGCAAAGCACTTCAGAGTGCATGGTGCATGGAAGCTTCTCTGGTGACTAAGTTTAAGCCTGAAATATTTCTTCCAGTCCCTTAAATTGACATAGTAAACAGATGCACTTTAAGAGTTAATGAAAAGAATCAGATAAAAATATTAAAACACGGCTCGGTGCCTGTGGCTCAACGGGCTAAGGCGCCAGCCAAGTACACCTGAACTGGCGGGTTTGAATCCAGCCCGGCCCCACCAAACAACAATGACGGCTGCCACCAAAAGATGGCTGGGCATTGTGGCGGGCGCCTGCAGTCCCAGCTACTTGGGAGGCGGAGGCAGGAAACTCGCTTAAGCCAGGAATTAGAGGCTGCTGTGAGCTGTGATGCCATGGCACCTTATCCAGGGTGACAGCTTGAGGCTCTGTCTCAAAAAAAAAAAAAAAAAAAAAATTAAAACACCCTGAGCTTTGAAGAAGTTACATCTCAAAAGTCCTCTGCGTTTGAACTGCCATTTGTCCTTGTGTTGACATTTCAAAATTATCTATGAAAATGGAGATTTGAGTCACTTTTAATTTAGATGGCCTAATTTCAATTTCTATATGGTTGTTTTTAGCAGAAATAGAAAGTAAACAAATTAAGTAATGGAAAAGAGGAGAAAATGAATACCGATTGGCAGAAATGGCACTTTTATATGTACAGCTTAAAGGTACACTCACAAAAATTTTTTTTTATCACAATTGTGTCCTTTAAATGGAGAAAGTATTAAACAAGTCCTAATTTCTTTGGTTGCCCATCAAGTACTAATCTCATGTTTCACTTTTGCTTCCTGAATGTTTTTATATAGTGACTTCCATAAAGAATGTGAGCAAATTACTTATTGAGGGGATGAGTATACAATTTTAAAGTTAATACAGAGAAGAGGCCATTTGTTAGATTATCGTTTTGATTCATTTGATAATGAAAAAAGGCCCTTTGAAGGATACTGATATTTAATGATAGTTTCCCTTGTCAAATCGTCTGTTTAACTTAGCAGATTGTTTATTTTGTTGTCTCAACGTTTCATTGCTGTTTCATTCCTAACATTAAGCTCCTACATGGTTTTTTCCTCTGGCTTTCGAAAGACTACAATTTCTGTGATCCCTTTAAGCCACACATTCCCAAAATGCCACGTGGGTAAATGAGGACGATTCAGTAGGACACGTGCATACGACAAGCACTTGCTTCACAACACATAACGATGCCAAGTGGTCTCACCGCCCAGGAGTGATGAGATGGTGGGATGGAAAATGAAAGAGCCCGAGGGAAGGGGGTCTCTGAACCCCAAAGGGAAAGAAAGAAAAGCTCATCCACCTTGGAGCGCACCGTCAGGGTCCTGGTGGTGGGAGTTGTTGTTGGTTGTGTCCACGTCTTGGAAAGAGGGACTATGAGGGACCCCCCCACACTCGTGCTGGGAGGCTGAGCCAGGGGGCTGGTGCCTGGGGCTCCTCCTCAGCGCTCGCAGGGACGAATTCCTCTCGGGGACGTCTGGAAGCAGCTCGCTGATCAGCCGGTGCAGAATGCTGTCGTCCGGCAGACTCCCCCTCCTCTTTTCAGCTTTGATTTGATCACAGATGTCTTTAAGGGCCGAGTCCAGGGCCTCAAACACGGATGCTTTACATTTGGCCTTTTCGGTCTGCTTTCTTGGAGTGGAATTTTTTTTCCTCCGGAAAGGCACAGGACTCACCAGAAAGGCAAGTTTAGAGAGGCCCGGGTCCACGTCCTGTGTCCCCGGCTCCTCGGCGGGGGCGTGCTCGTGCCTGGCTCTCTCGTGTTTCAGCATGGTGGTGAAGCGGGTGTAGGAGGCGGGACACCTGCCTTTGCAGGAGCTGAAGAGGTGCCGGTGGTGGTGGTGGTGGTGGTGGTGGTGGTGGTGGCTGGACCCGTAAAAACTCTCGGAGGACGTGAAGGAAAAGTGATCGAAGTCGCTCTCGCTGCAGAAGGATGAGCCTTCCACGTGAACATAGTCGCTGTGGTCGGACACCACCCCGTCCTGGTCGCTGTCGGAAAATTCCACGCGCGGTCTCGGCTGCTCGTCGCTGGTGACCTCGATGTGAATGGGCACCAGGTCCTTGGATGTGCAGCTGAGCGGGGCCTGAGAAGGGCGCCTGCTCTGATTTTCTTCCTCCAGCAAAGACTCGATGGAAAATCGCCTCCTGGGACACAAACCGTTCTGTTGTGGCTCTAGGGTTACAGGTGACAACATGTCGTCCCCTAAATTGGGCATGGATTTCGACTTTTGGATCAACTTTTCGAATTCGGAGATGCGGGTGGGCACCATGTCCCTGGGCACCTCCTCGGTGGACGACTGGCTCCAGCTGGGCAGCAGGCCGGGGCGCTGCCGCTCGCGTTCGTACTGCAGGATCCTGGACTTGACCGAGCAAATCACCTCCGAGGTCAGCAGGTCCTTGCGGTTAATCCGATGCATCTTCCTGTACATCTTTAGGAAGCCGGGGGCGTTGTGGGCCGACCTGTGTCTGACCCTGGACCTGCCATTGCTGCGACCCTCCTGGAGGTAGGGGGACGCCCACCGGACGGGGCAGCTCTCCTGGGGGTCCTCCTCGTACAGCAGGGAGCCCAGGCTTTCCGACTTGGTTTTCGGGTCCGGGAAGCTGTCGCTGTCACCGTCCAGGAGATCATCGCAGCTCCGGGATTTGATTTTGGGGGAAACGTTTTCTTCGGTGCTGCTCCAAATTTCTGCATTTTGCCGGGCCATTTGCCAGCCGTTCTTGAAAGTAATGGCCCTTTGGGAGTCCCTCGGGACGTCCAGGTGCTGTCTGTAATTGCTACAGTAATCTAACTCACTGCAGGGGTGGCCGTTGAGCCCTGAGTAACTGCAAAGGGATGGACACATTTGGCTAGCATCCTCACCTTTTAGTCCAGAGCAGCGTGGTAGAAGAGAGACGTTTGGAGAAGTTAAAAGGTTCACAAAGAGAGGAGAGCACGTCAGTAAAGCGTCAGACAGCACAGCAAAGAGAAAGCAGTTAGTGCGTTCAGTCTAGACACGCCTTGTTAACTCATGCAGCCTCAACTTCAGAGAAAAATGTCTAATTCTAAAGCAAGATAATACCTTTTCAATGAACATAGTTGTGCAGAAAGGGTTAACAAAACCACATAAAAGAAGTAATTGGTGTAGCTAACGCATCTATTCTGGTTACACAGTTCACACATATTTCTGCCAATATGGTTTGCCGAAGGCACAGTGGTACATCTTCAGCTAATAACATGACTTTGTGGTGATTGGTTTAAAACTGCAACAATTAATGCCAAAAGTATTATAGACTTAATCAACATAATAGAGTCGGGATGTGAGTGTTGTTTGGCTTATAAATAATACGTAAGTAAAGAAGAATTTATAATTTTACATTTGAGTAATACTCCCATAATTGTATCAAATGCTTTTCTTACGGGCATGGAGTAGAAAAAGCTAAAAGACAAAAGTCGTTTCAAAAACTGCAAATTTATGATGCTGTGAACTATTTGTGCTTGTATTTTTCCAAGAAAAAAATAGCTATAGCCTTTTTCAACAAATTTACCTATTTTTACCTTTAACCCCTTATTAGGTTTCCTGTACGGTCTCATAGGATAACCGGCATCAAGAGAAGGTAAATACCCGTTTTTATTCCAAGGAGGCTTTTATTTTCTTTTTAAATCACCTGCACTTTAATAGAGAGCTAAACTTGACCTTAATTTGGAATATGTGTCGAAATATTCTTTTCTTTCACTCTGCTGAGTTAAGCACTAAATGAGAAGCCAAATAACATCTAATGAGACATTTTATTCTTAGAAATAAAATCTATCAAAGGAAAAATATCTCTATTTAACACTCATGGCCTTACAATCTTCTACAAATTCTCCAAAAGCAGATAAGCATATGAAGTAAATATGTAGGGTTTGGGAAAGGAAGTTAATTTAACACTCCCTATGATTTAAAAAAAAAAAAAAATTCGTTAGCTCCACCTCCTGAAGCCGAGGCAGGTGGATTGCTTCAGCTCAGGAGTTCGAGAACAGCCTGAGCAAGACCGTGCAAGGACCCTGTCTCTACTAAAAATAGACTCGCCAGGTGAGGTGGCGGGTACCTGCAGTCCCAGCTACTGGGGAGGTTGAGGCAGGAGGATCTCTTGAGCCCAAGAGTTTGAGGTTGCTGTGAGCCGTGATGACACAATGGCACTCTACTCAGAGACACAGAGCGGGACTCTTATCTCAAAAAAACAAAAACGAAACTGAATTCATTAGACTTCTTCTAACTTCTGGGATGTATCCAAGAAAAATGAATCAGCGGTATTTCATGACCTACTTGTTACCTCAAGATATCCGTTTGCATGAAGCAGCAGAATCTTACAAAAGCATCCCTGGTAATAGGAAGGTGTAATGAATTGGGCTCCCTCCCTCTGAACCGTTAGCTATTTTTCACAGCTGTACTGGGCCATACTCAGAGTCCAAGCCTCACCATCACTGTCTCTGCAAACAGATCACCTACTGCTTAGCTTTAACTACCACCTGACAGCACTTTCAGTGTCTATAGGTGATAACGTGCAGCTGAATCTGTCTCGTTTCATGGAAACTTCTGTTAGAGCTCAATTTCTTCACACATTTCAAAATCCCTCTTTCTTCTGTTTCAAGGGACTGGGGAAGATTGTGGGCCCCAAATTTGGGTTAGCCCCGTGTCCGCCCTGTGTCCCTATGGATGCCATTTCAATCTTCACTCTCTGTCTCCGAAACATCCCTGTCCCCAAGGCAGTGATACAACCAACAGGAGTGACTTTCTCCCTCTCAACACTGTGCTCACTCAGGTTCCAGAGAGGAGACGGGCCATCCAGAGAAATGTCACGGTGCTTTCTAAGTTTTATAATTATTGGTTGAAAGCAGTTAGTTCTTACTGTGGACTGTTGTGAACAGGCCACTGTGTCACTCGGCACTCTACCCAGGGTGACAGAGTAAGACTCTGTCTCCAAAAAAAAAAAAAAAAAAAAGATTTTCAGAAAAAACATACTAACACTTGCAAGTCAGAGTCCCTTAAGCAACGAGTGGCTGTCCAGCTTGAGTCAGCCTGGGTGGGAGGGAAGATACTGATGTCAGTCTGGTCACTGAGACTAGATTAATTCCAGGTGCCGCAGGTGAAAGCCTGCACGTGCCCCTCTCACTGGCCCAGCTCTCACAGGGTGCTCCAGGCTAAGACTCAAGCTGGCAAATGGCCTGCATGGCCATTTATTATTTATTACTCACCCTTTGCTCTCGAGGGGGAAGAAGGAGAAGAGCTAATGAAAGATTTTGTAAGGGTGGCGCTTGATCCTGGCAGGTCTGCGCGACCCGGGCTGCCCCTGCTTGCACTCTGGTCTCCCAAGCCCCTCGGCGGCCCCACTGCTGGCTCACTCTTCCTCCGTTTCCTGAAGTCACTGGCCGTGCTCGCAGAACTGAAAGAAGTGATGGTGCAGAACTGATTGGTGATGGAGGATCATGGGCACCAGAAGGACCCAGGGAGTGTGCTAATGACATGGTACAATTCCCAGCCCCCCTACTTCAAAACCGTTAGGAACTGGCTCAGCGCCTGTAGCTCAGTGAGTAAGGCACTGGCCACAGACACCAAAAAAAAAGCTGGCGAGCCCAGCCCAGCTGCTAAACAACAATCACAACTGCAACAACAACAACAAAATAGCCGGGGGTTGGGGCGGGTGCCTGTCGTCCCAGTTACTCGGGAGGCTGAGGCAAGAGATTCGTTTAAGCCCAAGAGTTTGAGGTTGCTCTGAGCTGTGACGCCATGGCACTCTACTGAGGGCGACATAGGGAGACTCTGTTTCAAAAAAGAAAAACAAAAACAAGACAAACCATTAGGAATTCACTCCTTGATTTTACAGGTGATTTCTTTGGAACCATCGGGTGTGTGCTTTGTTAACCAGGCTGTGGGTTTTGAAAGAGGTAAAATGAGACTGGGCAGGGCAGCTCACACCTGTAATCCTAGCACTCTGGGAGGCTCAGCTGGGAGGATCCCTTGAGCCGGGTTTTCTGGTATTTTAAATTAAGTGTGATATTTAAAGCTTATTAGCAGGACAAATGTTGGGCAGACTAGAAGGGCCTGAAGGTCACCAACTATCTTGGTTTCACTCTGTCTTGTCTCTCTCCCTGCCAACTGTGGAAAGCTGGTAAAGTTACTGAGCCTAATTTTTCTCAGAGAAAAAGTGGGGACAGCAGAATTTAATCCACAGCGTTGTTTTAGGATTGAATATGTTTATGTTCCTAGCATAGCTAGTGTACGCATAGGAAATTCTTATTTCTTGGGAGTAACAGCATTTCTGGTTTGTGTAGCGGGCGCATAACTAATGAATATGTATATAACACTTTTTACTCTATAACATTTTTCAAATACATTATCAAAAAAGCCACCTAACAACATTGAAAATGACTTATAATTCCCATCTAAAGAACAGAAAATAGTATAGCAAAGATAGTGAAGAACTTCTAATTCTATAAAGAAATCCAGAATTATTCACTCGTTTTGAAATAAATTCCTAAATATAATCATATAAAATATTGCACAGACAAAAATAAAACAAAGTTCATGAGGCATGGTTTTTAAAATAAAAATGAGTGATCCTTATCTTCATTACTATTTCACTGAATGATATTACTTTTTTTTGACATGGAGTCTCACTCTGTCACCCTGGGTATAGTGCCATGGTGTCATCATAGCTCACGGCAACCTCAAACTCTTGGGCTCAAGCCATCTTCCTGCCTCAGCCTCCCGAGTAGCTGGGACTACAGACACTTGCCAGGTTAGTCTGGCTAGTTTTTCTATTTTTTAGTAGAGACGGGGTCTGGCACTTGCTCAGGCTGCTCTGGAACACCTGAGCTCTGGCAATTCTCCCTCCTCCACCTCCTAGAGTGTTAGGATTAGAGGTGTTTATAATATTACTATTGAAAAAGGAACCACAGGTATAGAATATTCTGCTTTTGTAATGTTAATGAGATTCTTACCTAGTGGGTCTTTCCAGGCTTCTGTCTATAGAGGACTGATACAAGGAGGCCTGTTACAATAGAAACAAAGTTCCATGAAAATTTTTATCATGGCAACATTTACCTGTCAACATTAAACAAGGTACCTGAGAAAGAATAATATAAAAATTGAGGTTGAAGGAAACATTTATCATGATCATATAAATGTCTTCCCAAAGAGAAATCACGCAATCTGGTTTATTCTTTGTTCCTATCTGCTTCCTCTTCTGCTACACGGTATTGCGTTTCTCTCTGCAGATTAAATTATCTGCGACTCAAGTATTGCATGAGGGATGGGCACCAGTAATATTTCCACAGGAATAATGAAGTAAGAGCTAGTGCTTCTATGCAACATTAACTTCAGAATCTTGTCCATTGGCTGTAAACAGAAATTTCCTACCTACAGGAGTCATTTGATGTTGGAAAAAAATATATATATGCAGTCAGCATGCCCCCGGGGGGAGGGCTCAACTACAAGTTGAACTTAGAAATGAAAAAACAGTGTAACCTAAACATTTGTACCCTCGTATTAATCTGAAATTCAAAAAAGGACTCGTCATCAAAAACATATATGCTGTCATCATTCAATCTTTATAAAACATGTCTTCTTTATGTTTTTATTGTTGCCAGGTGTTATATTTAAAATATAAAGAGAACTTGAGACATCTTCCATCTGTCAGCACAGACATGTCGTTTTAATAAAACCCACAGAATTTCATTTGAACAAATTGCTACTTTAATTAGGTACAGCTTTATATCTTTCTAATTAGGTGAATTCAGGGCTAGTTTAAAATAAATGACCCTATCAAATTAAAATATAACCTTTTTTATTTAAAAAAGCAGACTTTAAACATTTTTCTTCATTCTGAACGGTACACTGATATTGATACTAAGCAAAATCATAGATATGAGTTTCTCATTTTCAGCTATTGTGATAATTGCTGAAATATCTCAAAAGCAAGAGAGGATCAGTACTGAGCTCCAGAATCTTTGCAGTAACAATGCAGATGAAAGGGGGCGTGGTGTGATATCTAGAAAGTGTAGGGAAATGGATGCCAAGTAGATATAGTTTTGGCTTTGGTCATATTTGATGGTCAATTCATCATCACGGATGAACTTTGCTTCTATGAACAACTGAAATGCTATTTAGAAGTGTTCATCATTAGGAAAGTTTAAAAATGTCAGCCAAAAAAAAAAAACCATAAGAATAAAAAATAAATAAATAAATAAATAAAAAAAATGTCATCCAGAAAGATAAACTTTGATACATTTTACCTTAAGTTGCTATCACGCAGAAACATTTTACCAGAACATTAAAAGTCTATGCAGTGGAAATTAAACCTCGCTTTACAAACTATAACTCTATTTTCTATTAATTGGTAAACTAGCACCAATTAAAACACTAGTATATGATTTAGCTAATTAAACACTAGCATATGATTTTGTAATTCTTTATGTATATCAGTCTGACAAACTCCCATGCGTAACTCTAAGCTTGCTTATATTAACTGGTGTTTTATTTATTTATTTATTATTTTTTGCGGTTTTTGGCCTGGGCCAGATTTGAACCTGCCACCTCTGGTATATGGCACCGCCCCTAGATTAGGTAGTATTTTAACTTAATTCTATCTTATAGAATGAGAATGGAAACTTGCCCAGAAACAAAAACTTCCTTCTGCACACAAGAATATTCCCCACCCCCTTTTCTGACCGGAAAAGCATCTTCTGTTATTTTTAGTTCCTAGAAAATATTTAGGTTCTTAAGTTCTCAACAAATATAAATTAGAAAAAAACTTTCAATTTGCTAGTCTAGTAAGATGATATGATTATTTGAATTTGCTGAAATCTGAACTGGACACCAGAAAAGTAGGAAAATAGGTACTAAATCAGAAGGAAAGCAGACAAATAAAAATACAACCCAGACAGTTATATGACAAGTTTGAGTTATTACTTCTACATGTTTGCAGAAGAGCATTGCCATTTGTGTGGATGATGGCTCTCTAGGGACATACAACACACCGCATATCGTCAAAAAGTGTCAAATTTGGGACACTCTTAGAACACCACTAAAGTGATCAGAAATTTTAAATGATCAGCTTAGAAAAATCCTAAACAATATCGTAATGTAAAATAAAACCTACTGTAAGAACTGATGAATTAATTGTGCTTTAGTTATTGCTTCTTGTGCTGGCTTCCACCACCAAAATAAACTAAAACCAGTCCTGTGACTTTATGTAAATGCAGGGAAAAGTTCAGTATTAAATGATAAGGTAAGAGTAAAAAGTCTAGGTAGATTGATGACTAAGAGAAAAACTTGTACACTAATTTTAATTACACTTGTACTCATTCTGAAATGGAAATTGTCTCCAGGATAAAGGTAACCCATTTTATGATTTATTGTGATTTACTGAGTCGTGACATATTATCATTATTTGAACATACCTAGAACATCATTTTAATGAAATACGGACATTAAATCACTCTTTCTGATAAGTACTCAAGTGTCTAAACTTTACTTGAAAGTCCTTAAGCGTGTGGCTTATGTTTCAAATGTAAATAATTAAAAAGTCCTTAACTTTTAAATTATTTAAGGTCCTTCATTAATGTCAGTTTTCAGTTATATTTATGGATTAAAAGAATGTTATTCATGGCAAATACTGGGCACTTAATGAATGGTAGCTAAGGGGTAATGTCTAACCAATTACAATTTTTACCAGAAATGTTTTATAAAAGGTTATTAAAGACAGAATCCAGATACCTTGTAAGAGTATGTTTTTCTACACTCCTCCATGGTGCAAAATTAATAACAGACAAAATTCTCTCTCACTCCCAAAGAGATAATGACAAATAGTTATAACCACCAGCAAACTGCTTCTTTATGCGATTTTTGGGGCATTACCATAACATCATAGAATGCATAGAATTATACTTTCGTTATTTTATACCCAAGTATTATTGTGTAATGTTAATTAGTAGCACTCATTTCACAGAAATTTATTAGTTAACAAGGAATGATATTAAGTAAATAACTTGTTTCTAAGACTTAATTTCTAAATTTGTCTCTTGGAAGTGCTACAAAGTACGATACAAAGGAAACAGCCCCGAAATGAAGGCTGAGAGATCTATGCTCTTTCTTTTTCACCATCATCTTACCATGTGACTTCTGGACTTCTTAAAATTGTTGCACTACACTTTTTTTTTTTCCGCAGTTTTTGACCGGGGCCGGGTATGAACCTGCCACCTCCAGTACATGGGGCCAGTGCTCTACTCCCTTGAGCCACAGGCACCACTTACACTTTTAATTGAAAAATGGGTACAGTGGACATGTTGCTCTCTAAATTGCATTTCAGGGCGCAATGAACCACTTACCATAGTCACCTTAAAACATCCTAGAAATACCTGAGTAAAATATCTGAGAAAAATATCTGACCACGCTGAATTTCAAAATAAACTTTTGGGTTGTTCATTTGTTGAAATGATTGCCTTCCTTCAGATATGAAGGTAACACAACATAAATAATAGGATTATTTGATTGTATTTTCCTCCGATTTTATGACTGGCTGCGGGGTTATAAAAGATAAGCCTTTAAAAATGACGGAATTAAATAACCCAGAATGTTTCAGATTACCCTAGTTTACTTTTTACTTAATATATAAATATTTTTATCACTTCCTTGTTTTAACACACACTTTGATGCTTACCGCAGGGGAAAAGGTTTGGAGAGTTAAAGCTCTAAAAATCTGGCTGTTTCCCCCAAGACTCTGTGCTCGCAATTCAAGTGTTAACGACCATGTATCAGAATAACGTAAGAGTTCTACCAGTGTGCTCTAGTTGCACCAATTGAACTTAGACTTTTCAATGAAAGTATTTATTGTGTTCCTATATTCAGTTAAGACCCACAGAGCAACCATTGTGTGAAAACCATTTGCCTCGTTCCCATGCTAGTTGCCTTTTTTTTTTTTTTTTTTTTGCAGTTTTTGGCCAGGGCTGGGTTTGAACCAGCCACCCAGCCACCTCTGGCATATGGGGCTGGCGCCCTACTCCTTTGAGCCACAGGTGCCGCCCTATGCTAGTTGCTTTTAGGAGTCCCTAAAAGGAGGCTGTTAGACAGCTGATGGTGAGCAATACAGTAAGTTTTGCTTGTGTCATCTACTGAGTCCTTTATCTGCTTTCCAAAATAATTTTCCATTTTTCTTTGCAGAGATCAAGGT
>CAUYRH010102093.1:0-10070 GCA_963574655.1 Perodicticus potto | reverse complement strand
AAAAAAAAAAAAAAAAAAAAAAGATTTACAGAGAGAAGAAAATTATATTTCAGGTCCAAACTGCCTTTAAGCTTACATTAAGAATTTAAGCACATAAAGAGCATTTTAAATAATCTTAAAATTAAACCCTTATTTAAACTTACCTTTACTAGCAAGTTCTTGTTCCAAAGGGTCATTTTTGCTTTCTGCTGTTTTTTCAAAGTCATGTTGTAGAACCTAGAAGTAAAAAGATTTTTTAATAGCAGGGTCTAAAATATGTGGTCGTTTTATAAAGAGACGGTTACTAGAGAGTGACTTCTATCTAACCAGAGACTTTCATATAAGAAAAATTTTTTTTATTTTCATCAACAAGGTCTCACTATGTTGCCCAGGCAAGTCTTGGACTCCCGGCCTCAAATGATCCACCCTCCTCGGCCTCCCAAAATGCTGGGATTGTAGGCATGAACCACCATGCTCAGCTCCAGGAGAATTTAAAAGTATCTTTTAAAAGTGTTTCAAGAAGGTGGCTTTGGTGGCAATTTCAAGATGGGTAAATAAAAACATTTCCTTTTTTTCTTAACCTCAAAATAATATGGAAAACTGGATAACACAGAATCTTTTTCAGACTATCTTAAATGAAACTAAGACACTCATATATATGTAGACATTAAATGAATGAGAAAGGAAAGGCAAGAGAAGAAATGAACAAAACTAATGCCTCGGCAAGGGAATGGAACAAAACTGTGATTCACCTCATAATTGGAAGTACCAGATCAAGAATGGAAAGAGTATGGTGGCAGGGCACAGGCTGGTGATAAAAGGGTGTGTTAGTAGTTGTTTAAAACTATTTAAGAAAAATGTGGACATCTAGGTTCCCTGCTTGAACTTCAAATGAAAGTGGGAGATTGTATTTTAGAGAACTGAACTAATGAGCCTCGGAACTGGAGGCCAATAGGAGCAGGGGATGGGGTACAGAAAGCATGAATGATAGTGCAACTCTGTATAATGGTGGAGTCTCACCCCATTCTCAAATCTAATTCTAGAATATCAGAAGCCAAGCTTCTATCACCAGGCAGGAGGCAACTGGATGATCCTTTTCTGGAGAACCTAAACTACCCCAAAGGAAAGATAAATAGATACTAACATTTGGCAATTTTTGAGAAAATGCTGACTCTGTCTCCCCAAATGAAGTGAAGCCCAAGAAACCCAACTTTTTGGTGTATCATTACTTTACCATATAAACAACTCAAGTTCAACAGACATTTGAAGAAAACCTCTACATCAACAGTCCCTATCATTTTTTGAAACCGAGGACTGGTTTCGTGGAATACAATTTTTCCACGGGGTTGAGGCTGAGGTGGAGTGGGGAGGATGGTTTGGGGATACTTTAAGCATTTTATATTTACTTCAGATCATCAGGCATTAGGTTCTCATCAGGAGTTCGCAACCCAGATCCCTCACATTGCGCAGTTTAGAGTAGGGTTTGGGCTCCTGTGAGAATCCAATGCTGACGCTGATCTGACAGGAGACAGAGGTCAGGAAGTGATGTGAGCAATGGGAGCAGCTGTAAATACAGACGGAACTTCCACTGCCCAACCGCCGCTCACCTCCTGCTGTGCAGCCTGGTTCTTAACAGGCCATGGCTCGAGATAGAGAAAACAAGATAACTGGTTCCATAAAATACCAGGGCACTATAAAAATGAGAAAAATTGAAAAAAAAAAAGTATAGAAATTAAAAATATATATTAAAAAAAAGAAGTTAAAAATATAACAGCTAAAGTAAAATATATAACAGCTAAAGTAAAAAATAATTCATGCAAGCATTGAGGTCAAAAAAATCTCCCAAAAAGTAAAACAAAAACATAAGGCGGGCTCAGCGCCTGTGGCTCAAGCGGCTAAGGCGCCAGCCACGTACACCTGAGCTGATGGGTTCGAATCCAGCCCGGGCCACCAAACAACAATGACGGCTGCAACTAAAAAAGAAATAGCCAGGCATTATGGCAGGCGCCTGTAGTCCTAGCTACTTGGGAGGCGGAGGCAAGAGACTCGCTTGAGCCCAGGAGTTGGAGGTTGCTGTGAGCTGTGATACCACTGCACTCTATCCAGGGTGAAAGCTTGAGGCTCTGTCTCAAAACAAACAAACAAAAAAACAACAACATAAGGCGAAGAACAATAAAATGAAGAAAAAGGAGAAAGTCGCCTCAATGCATAAAGGCTAATAATGTCTGACAATATTAATTCCTAGAGAAGAGAGAAAATGGTGTGGAAGAAATAAAGAAAATTTACCAAACTAAAGGACACAATACAGATTTTAAAAAACTACTGATAACCCACTACAGAGAATGAAAAAGAGACCCCAACAATGTCTATCACTGTAGGGGGAAAAAACTTCTAGAGCAGGAAGGAAAAATAAGACATACCATAGTCCCCTCTTATCCACAGGAGACACATTCTAAGATCACCAGTGAGTCTGAAACCATGGATAATACCACACTCTACACACATACTGTGTTCCTCCCTAGACATACACACCTATGATAAAGTTTAACTTATTAATTAGGCACAGTAGACGATTAACAAAACTAATAATAAAATAGAGCAATTCTAACAATATGCCAGCATCGCTCCTCTTGCACTTTGTGGCCATTATTAACTGTGATACTGTGAAAACTGATTTGTTAACCTCAACAGCTATGAAGTGGTTACTGGGTGGGTAGTATATATACTACAAACAAGCTGGACAATGGGATGATTTCAGGCAGGACAGAGTGGGTTGGCTGAAAATTTCCTCATGCTATTCAAAATGGCACACAATTTAAATTTGATAAATTTTTATTTCTGGAGTTTTCCATTTAACATTTTCAGTCTGCAGTTGCCTACAAGTAAATGAAACTAGAAAACACAATGGTAACTAAGGAAGGATGAGAACCAAAAAAGGCATCTGACTTCTCAACAGCATCACCTGAAACTAGATAAAGATACAGTGAATTCAAAGATCTAAGGAAAATATTTTCAACATGGAAGTATTCAGATTTTCTCAGACACAAAGTCTCAAAATCTATTTTTGCACTTTCTCAGTGAAGATGTGCTCCACTAAAGTTAAGGCAAGAAAGACCAAGATACCAAGGAGAGTCCAGGAACATAAAAATGACAAGGGGATTCCCAGGCTAACAGCTGTTTAGCAAGTCTAAAGAACAGTCAGCTTTTATAAGATACAGCGAAGACCTGGGTATATGTTCAAGAACAATTAAGTAGATAAAAATAGAGACAATAATTAAATTCAGGAGAAAAATAAGGCTAGGTAATGAATAATATTTACTTGGTTTAGCAGCCAGTAATATTTACAGTCTACTTAAAATCTAAATATTTAGCTAAATATAGATTTAATCCAAAGACATATACACATGTGTGCACATTTTATTCAGAAACATCAAGTAAACAGAAAAATTGTATAAAGGGCTGCCTGTGAAGCAGACAGGATAAGGTGGAGATAAGAAATAGAACAATTTTATTTTTGTGACATACTATTTCATGTATGAGTAGGAGAAAAATATAAAAGATTAAAATCCTTTTAAAGTTAAACATTAACATAAAAATGAACTTGTGTTTCACATTTTAATAAGCATATTGATGAGATTTGTACTCATGAAAATGAAATGAGGAAGATGTAAATTTTAACATTTCTCAGAGGATCTGCTTTCAGTACTTAAAATAAAGACTGGTGGAAGACATGTTGGTCTATAGTGGAATACCTGATTGTCATGTTCATTTTCTTCTGTAGTTTCAGTGTTAGCTTGCAGTGAAGTCTGGACGTCTACAGGTCCCTCTTCAAATTCTTCCATTTCTTCATCCTCATTCTCATCTTCTCCACTTCCATAATTAGTTAAAGCCTGAGTTTCAGCTTTAGACAAATCTAAGTTGATTAACACACAATTTGTAGTAAATTTCAGTACTTAATATTAACACTGGCTACCATTTGTTGTATTTTTGCACAAGTGTTTACATACAATATTTGAAATCCTCAAAACAGTTAAGTTACAAGAAAACTCTGGTCCAGAAAAGTCAGATAATTTAGTCAGGGTCACAGTGAAACCCAAAATCAGAGTTCACTGACTCTTAATTCAATCCTTGTTATATTCCACCATTTTAGTAAGTGATCTACGGAGAACCAACGTATGAACACAGTAGAGAGCCTTTTACTCACTAATAGACACCGGGCATCCTTCACTTTCCTCATCTTCCTCTTGATCAGAAATATCAGATCTTATATTTTGGGGACCTTTGCCATCATACACCTCAGATGTTTGAGTCTGCTTAACTGTTTCAGTCTCATCCTTGTCCTAGTCACAAATAAATTTGAGTAATTAATTCCTGAGAGTACGTTTTTAAAAGGTGTATCATAAGTCTATCACAAAAATCAGTAATAATTACCTAAGAAAAAATATTTAAAAATCAACTTCAGACATCTAGTTTTTTAATTTTTTTTTTTAATTTTTTTTTTTTTTTTGCAGTTTTTGTCTGGGGCTGGGTTTGAACCCACCATCTCCAGTATATGGGCCCTACTCCTTTGAGCCACAGGTGCTGCCCAACATCTAGTTTTGTTTTTAAAAGAAAAAGGTCTCTCAGTAAATATCTGATGATACACTCTGCTCTAAAACATTAAAGCTACTAAAATTATTTAATATTCTGTTACAAAAACATTATTTTTATTTATTTATTTATTTTTTTGAGACAGAGTCTCAAGCTGTGACCCTGTGACACAGAAACCTCAAACTCTCGGGCATAAGCGATTCTTTTGCCAGCCTCCCAAGTAGCTGGGACTACAGGTATCCACCACAAGACTCAGGTATTTGGCCTAGTCTGGATTCGAACCTGCCAGTTCCAGTGTATGTGGCTGGCACCCTAGCCACCTGAGCTACAGGCACTGAGCCCAAAAACATTATTTTTAAGGCAAAATTAATTAGCACATACTTTGTCTTCATCATCCATCTCTCCAGTAGGTGAGCTATGATCTTCAAGAATCCTTTTGGCCTATAAAGTAAACCAATTAAACAGAATTTAGCAATATACTTATTCAGTAAACTTTAAAAAATGATGCTTTTTTTTTTAATCATCATCCAAATAGCTGAATGCTTTCTTAAAAATGTAAATTCGACTTTTATTTAAATATTTCAAATTAACAGAACAAAAAGCAACATGCAGACCTGACTCCTCCTTGCACATCTAAGAGGCATCTCAAAACAAAAATCTTCATTCCTTTCCCTCTAAACCCCATCTGTCCTCTCTCAGGCTTCCCAATCTCAGCAAATCGTACTTCACCCATGGTGCATAAGCTAGAAAATTAGGAACCAGACTTTGCTCACTATCATTATCCACCTAAAAACTACTACGATGCCTATAGTCTCAATCACACTAATTCTGTCAGTGCTGCATACAAATCTAAGACATTAAATTATCATTTCTTCCCTGGACTACTGCAACAGCCTTATATCTGGTCTCCATGCTTCCATCTCTACTCACCCACAATCTCCATTCAATACGGTATCCAGACAAATCTTTTAAACTGTACATGAGATTATGACATTCCTATTTCAAATACTCTCATGGGTTTCCATCATACTTATAATAAAAGGCCCTTCCCATAGTGTCTAAGGCCCCGTAATTAGGCTTGATCTACCTCTGTTAACTCATCACTCTTAGCATGCAATGTGTTCTTGCCTCCATGGCTTTCTCTGTTCTCCAAACCACTCTCTACCTTAGAAGCTTTACCCTTAGTTTTCTCTGCACGGAAGGACGCTTCCCTTTGATCTTCATTATGAACTCCCTGTCCTTCAGGTGTTAGGTCATGTTTCACCCCCTCAAAGAGCCTCATGAGATTGTCTATTTAAACTAGATTGAAAGGAGACTGCTTTATAATCATTATAGTATTATGAAATGTATTATTTTCCTATCATTTATTATGGTATTATGATGTTTTCTTTTCTTCAAACTCTTAGCAAAGGCTAAAATTATCTGAAATTAATTTACTTGTACCTAGAATATAAATATCATGGTAAGTGATTAATAGATAGTCTGATTTTGTCTACATTAGATTCTAAGGAAGAAGGGCTACCTTCTTCTGTTTGAGTCTAGTCTGCTTTCCCTCTCATAAAAGAGGGTCAAGAAAAAGGTGTAAATCTACAGGAAAGGCCTCCTGGTTCACGTCAAGTTTAGAGGAAATAAACTCACCAATTTCCTATGTGATCAAGACTACTCTGACAAGGTAGAACAAACTATAGGTATGTGAAACCAAAGTCCTAAACTAAAAACAAGCATGCGTGTTGGCTGGGAGTGACCTCTGAATAAATACTATTCTATATTCTCAGATAACATATATAGCAGGGAACTTTCCAAAGACTGGATTCAGTCCTCTTCTCTTCTTTGGGGACCCAAATAAGAGACAATGATGTGAACTGGCTATCTGACAATGTACATTTAGCATCAATTCCAGTCTGTATTCCTGATCTTTAGCCACTGCTGTTATTCCTGAGATTCGATATGCAGCTAGCATATATACTGATTTACAATCTGACTGATTACTAAAGCTAATCTGAGGTTTGTAGTTATTAATAACTATATTGATATAAATAATGATCAAGAATGATATGTATGTACTAATTATCCAAAAATCAAAATGAATGATACTTATTTACCTCTTTAGCATAAGATTGTATCACTCCAGCCGCTTCTATTTTCCTTTTGCATCTCTGTTTAACAGACAAACTATTATTATCCAAATCTTGCATGAGCTTAAAGAAGGCCAATTCATTAAACAACACTTCAGATATCTCTACAAGAAGATCTTCTCCACAGTCTTTCAGTTTTCTGCCAGCAAATTTTGCCAGTGAATCCTATTCAAATAAGACCAAGTAAGTTTAAGATTATAGTAAAATTCAGTTGTGGGTAGAGCAATAGAGATGATTAAAAATGCTTACCTAGAGAAAAACAATTGCATTACTTTTAAAAATTGAAAATTTTAAAATTAATGGCTAAGGTTACTAAGGAAAAATAGATTAATAGTACTAAAGAATATTACGATATACTACTAAGCAGAAATCTTGTTAGTTCTGCTTAAAGAGTATATACAGGGGAGGAAAAGAATATATATGGTCATGTATAAGTTTAGCCTCTACTTAATATAATTGCTAGGCATCAACAAATGAGTCAGACAGGGGATTCCTAATCCCAAGAAAGCTTCCAGACAGTACAGTAAATGAGAGGAAAGTAAGTCTTCCATATTTAAACGATACCATTAGAGTACTTTTAAAGGTTCTCACTTAAGATACAACCAATCAGTCATTCTCATTTAAGTTTTTCTTCAGAGTCAGTTTTGCTTTTTTCCCCAACAAAGTCTTGCCCTGTTAACCTGAGTAGAGTGCAGTGGCATCATCATAACTCACTGTAATCCTAACTCCTAGGCTCAAGCCTCAGCACCCTGAGTAGCTGGGACTACAGGTACGCATCATGAAGCCCAGCTCATTTTTCTATTTTTAGTAGAGACAGGTTCTCACTATTCCTCAGGCTGATCTCGAACTCCTGAGCTCAAACAACCCTCCTGCCTTGGCCTTCCAGAGTGCTAGGATTATAGGCGTGAGCCACTGCGCATGGCCACAGAACCAGTTTAAAAGTAAACTTTAGCTCTATTCAACTTGAAATAAAGACTCAAGTAAAAGAAAATAAAATGTCAATATCCTCTAAATTTATTGTGCCAAGGGGGAAGTGATGTCCTGGCAACTTAGCAGCATGTTTGCAAGTTCTGTTTCCTCATTATTCTTGTCTGCAAATGACTCAGAGACCAGAGAACAGACCTCCCCTCATTCTAATCACTGATTAGGGGTATAACTGCCTCCTTTATTGTCCTGTACACCTAAGTCAGACAAGATAGCACACAAGTCCCCATGACTGTTGCATCTTCCATGGGGAATATTAAATGCATCTTTCCCCAAAGACCACTTCAACTAGACTGTTGTAGCTATGTATTAAGCCTTCTACAGAAAGATGTTGAAGTTCTTCTACACGTCTCTAAACACAGGGACACACATGATTCCCAACTTCCACACCTCAGAACACTGACTTCCATTCTTTGCTATCTGTGCTTCCCAGGCTTTCCTCAAACTTTGCGCTTAAATAAACTCTATTTCAACTGGGTTATGATCCTTTGATTATTCCAGATTGACAATCAAACAAACAAGTCTGCTATGGTCTACCAATTTTTTATAAAATCACTTCTTTTCTTTCTACCTAAGAATATGGACTTATGCTATTCAGAAAACAGGCAAACATCAAGGTCTGTCAAAAGACTATCTTATCTAGGATGACAACAGAAAGAAGTACAAAGAAGTACAATAGAATGCTGGGTGAGTGGTGAAAAATAACTTCAATATTCCGGTGAACTTTTATTCTTCAAATATGGCCCCTTGTGAAAACATCAGGATGGGGTAAAAGAAAAGTAGTCAAATTTTCTTAGAATTAGGAAAAAATTTGCAGATTAACTAATTTAGGATCTGCCCACAATTATGATAATAGCAAGTAAAAGTGACGAAGTGCTGTTTGGATTGTGATAAAAAATATTTAAATTTTCGGAGGTTGCTGTGAGCTGTGATGCCACAGCACTTTACCCAGGGCAACAGCTTGAGGCTCTGTCTCAGGAAAAAAAAAAAATTTAAAGTATCAATAATTTCTCTTTTTTCCTTATTCTAAAATGGACTTATTTCTTTACATAGGAATAAACTAGCTAGTAAAATTTATAAAATACATTTATTTACAAGTTATCCTAAACATTGTACTACTTTAGATATTTCTGTAAGATCTTCCCCAGTCTTTCAATTTTTTGTCAGTAAACTGTGCCAGTGAAGTCTATTCACAGGATTCCTACACTACACAACACCATCAATGTGTTATATTCCTTACGTGTTGATAGTATCAGATTAAATTAAGCCAGGACAATTTAGAAACACTGAACTTACACTTTAGTCTTATTAATACTAAAAAAATGGAAAATTATATTGACAGAAATTTACATCAAGCCCAGGGTTTAAAAACAGTTAACAGACAGGGATAATACTGTATCTGAAATCATTTTAAACACAGAAATAGAAAAAAAGTCAACATTTCATATGAAAATTTGGTAATATAAATGAAAAAATGTATTGCCTCATTTGTAGTAAGCAATACACATCACTAAACTATCTCAATGGGAAAATATTCAGGTAAATATTTTACTATAAAGGTAAAGACATTTTAATGGGGGATAAATAAGGTAAGCTTACTTAACATAGGATCTCTCAACCTTGCCACTACTGACATTCAGGGCCAGGTAATTCTCAGCTGTGAGGTACTGTCCAGTGCACTGTGAAACATCTGACTGGACGCCCGGCCTCCATCCCATAAACCACAGCACCTGCCCGTCCCGCTCTCCTCCCTGCTTACGTCTGTCCTACTTTCTGTGGTTAACAAATGTTTGCACACGCTGCTAACTGCCTCCTACGAGGCAAAAATCTCCCCTAGTTGAGAACTACCGCCTTAACTCAGGGTGGCCATAAAGTTTGTGTGCAAATTAAAATAGTTGTCTATTTTACAGCCAACCCCATATAATTTAAGGTTCCTGTTACATCCTGAAAAGGTTCTCTAATCAGTAGCTGGTTTCTGGCTTCCAAAATCTCTGATTAGTCAAAAATTACTATAGAAAAAGTAAGAGAATACTTTCTAAATCCTTCAAACTAAAAATGTTTTTATTAAGTAGGAGAAAAACCAAACCAATAAAATTTTTAATTGTTGACACACACCTTAGAGATAATCATGTTTGGAAGACTGAGACAAGTTCTAATTTTTTTTTTTGTAGAGACAGAGTCTCACTTTATTGCCCTTGGTAGAGTGCCGTGGCGTCACACAGCTCACAGCAACGTCCAACTCCTGGGCTTAGGTGATTCTCTTGCCTCAGCCTCCCAAGTAACTGGGACCACAGGCGCCCGTCACAATGCCCGGCTATTTTTCTGTTTTGCAGTTCGGCCAAGGCCGGGTTTGAACCCGCCACCTTCGGTATATGGGGCCGG
>CAUYRH010102091.1:0-12330 GCA_963574655.1 Perodicticus potto | reverse complement strand
TTTTTTTTTTTTGAGACAGAGCCTCAAGCTGTCACCCTGGATAGAGTGCCGTGGCATCACAGCTCACAGCAACCTCCAATTCCTGGGCTCAAGCAAGTCTCTTGCCTCTGCCTCCCAAGTAGCTGGGACTACAGGCACCCGCCACTATGCCTAGCCATTTTTTGGTTGCAGCCGTCATTGTTGTTTGGTGGGTCTGGGCTAGATTTGAACCCGCCAGCTCAGGTGTACGTGGCTGGCGCCTTAGCCCGTTGAGCCACAGGCGCCGAGCCAATAATAAGGTCATAACAGCACAAAGCAAGGCTTTTCTGAGAACAGTCTGTGGACATGGCAGGCAGCTGAAGGTTTTTAACCATGAAGAATGTTCTCTGATCACAGCATTTAAAGACTTCTGTCCCTGTTCACCCTCACTTTGCTGTTTGTGAAATAACTTCAAGGATTCTCCTTCTGCCTTTGCCTTGTTAGACTGAAGAGTCTTACTCTTCCTCTGACATTGTTTCTGGTCTTCTCTAGTTTTATTATGAATTAATTCAGGTATAGCAATCAGAACCATACATCTCCTCCATCAGAATGGAGCAAGGTTTTGAGAAGATCTTTTTCTTTTGCTTTTAGCATCTTCATGTGGAAGCCTCTCTGAATAAATTTCTTTAACATGGCATATGGGTTAAAAATGGCCCAGCCCCAGTGGATCTTTCTAGTCATCTAGAAACTTCCCTTGATAATCCCTGTGTGAGAACAATACTTGATTGTCAGAATGTGGTATAACGTACTCAAAAGCCCTCGTGCCAGTTTCTCTGCCTGAAATGTCTTCTGTTAGTCTATGCTTTCAGTGTGGTATTATAGATAGAGTATTTGAAAACATGGATTCTGGGGGCAAATAATTATGGATTTAAATTCTAACTCTACTTGTGCAAATTTCTTAACCCCTGTGTGCCTTACTCTCTTCACCTGTCAAGTGGAGATAATCATACTTATCCCCCAGAGGTTGATCATTCAATTAAAGAATGCACATGAAGTAGTTATTCCAATGCTCAACATTTAGGAAATGGAAGCTCTCCCTAGTATTTCAGGGCCCAGCCTTGGCACCTGTGCTTTTCCCTTTCCCTTGATCTCTCTTAACCAATTCTTTCAGTTCCCCCATCTCTGCCCCATAGCACTGATCAATTTCTCATCTGGCAACCCCAAACTTTAAAGATTAGTGATGGGATAGTATTCCAAAATGTTAATCATTGTCCCTCCGGGAAAAATTACTACCACTAGGATTAATTTCCTAGTCCTCTATTCAAATCCCCAATGTTTTTGTACTTACGTTTTAGGAAAAGGATGTAACAGCAGAAAAGCGAACAATCACAAGACTGTTCTTGTCTTTTTGATTTCAAAAATCCATACCCTTAAGGAACCAGAAAGAGGACAAAGAAGTGACCCGGGGTGCAGGTATAATACAGGAAGGATTGTGAGGGATTGTGGCAGCTGTGGCTTTAGGGCCAACACCACTCAGCATCAGCCAATTGTTGCCATGTAGACTGCATTTTGGGACCACTGCTACCAGGGTGTTCTGCTTTACCATAAAACTTAAAAAAAAAATCAGATTTAAAAACGTGACTGTACCACCAAACTTATTATTACTCATTGCATTTTTTCTTTCAAAATATTCACAAATGATGGGTTAGAACCCGGGAATATAAAGACAAAGACAGTTTCTATTCTAGGAGTTCAGAGTCTGAAGGAGAATTAGACTCATAAACAGGATTAAGGTATTGAGTGCTAATTCTTAGGGTAAAGTAGTGATATCCAAAGTGTGATCACTGGACTAACGGCAGCTGGGAACTTGTTAGAAATGAAATTTTGTAGGCCTCAGCCTACCAATCAGAAAGCTGGAATTGTTTTAACAGGCATTCCAAATGATTCTGACATATGCTAAAGTTGGAGAACTACCTTATTAGTGGAAAGTGAAGAGGACTTTGGCACAAAGAGCAAATAGCCAGTATACCTGAGCCAACCTTGAGATGCTCTCCCATCTATAACTCACTTTCACAGTCCCTTCCAGGCTAGCTCCTAAATAGGCTGCCATCTGCTAATTCAAAAGGATAATACATACAAGTTGTTTCTTGTCCTTGTAGACAAAATGTAAGAACTTCAAAGACAGCAACTGGATCTTTTGTTTTTTTCTTTCTTCTACTTACAGATGTATCACAACACTTAGAAAACACAAGCATTGAAATTTAAGGGCTAATTTGGAAATAAGACTAATATGGGACAAGGGTTATACCCTTATGGGAAGAAACTGGAAAGTACATACATATTTACAAATTATAACTTTTTATTGTGATGTGATATACATCAAACCATTTTAACTATTAAAAATACTGTACAGTTCAACAGCTTTAAATACATTCACAATGTTGTGCAACCATTACCATCATCCATCTCCAAAAGTTTTGCATCTTTTCAAATTGAAACTCTATATCCATTAAGTAACTGTTAGTAACACTTACCTTGTTTTTTCCAATGGGCTTCCCCCCACCCCATTGATTTGGAAGAGCTCACTCTAAGTGAGGGAGACCAGCCTTTTGTCTTGTCAACTTGTGTTTTTAACAAATTCTACTCATGGTAATTTTTAAAAATCTGTCCAGAAAATCTTAAATTTTTCTTTTCTTTTTTTTGAGACAGTCTCACTTTGTTGCCCTTGGTAGAGTGCAATGGAATCATAGCTCACAGCAACCTCAAACTTGAGTTCAAAGTCATTCTCTTGCCTCTGTCTCCCTGGTAGTTGGGACTGCAGGCCACTCTAACACAGTGCTCGGCTATTTTTTTTTTTTTTTTTTTTAAGAGACGGGGTCTTGCTCTTGGTCAGTCTGGTCTTGAATTCCTGAGCTCAAGCAATCTACCTGTCTTGGCCTCCCAGAGTGTGAACATGGGCCTTTCCCATGCCCAGCCAGAAAATCTTAAATTTTTCATAGAAATATAAAAACATGTTTATAATTATATCACAAAAATCCTTTGTAATTTCTGACTGTGTTGCAATCCTGGAAGGCCTTCACCACCTCAGAGATATGAAGGAATATATTCACTCACATTTTCTTCCAAGGTTTTACTAACATTTAAATATTTAAACCATACAGGATTTACTTAAATGTATTTTTCCCCAAATAGCTAATCAACTGTTCTAACATCATTTACTGTAGAAGCCCTCTTTCCTTTACTAATTTATTTTATTAAATTTCTGCCCCTTTAATTTTAAGAAATCAAAATAACAACAAATGTATTTTTCTAAATTAATGTAATTCAAATATAGTGGTACTAAAGCAACATAATTTTTAGTACAGCCAAATCGTTTTCAGAAGAGGGAAATCATAGAGTTTCCCTTCCTAATTTAAACGTTACCTTTTCCTACTAAATTTCTCCACGTGCTGGTATTTATTCCCCAAACTATGTGGTACTCTGAGAATTTCACAATTGCTGTCCCGTTATGCCCCACTCTCTAGTGCTAATTTCTCCCCCCACTTTTTATGGTTACGTGGATTGTGTACACTAATCCATCACATGCATGTGCCATCATTTCTTTTACCAATACTTGGTAAGTTTCCTGCTTTTCCATGCTATACAACGCGTAACGTTTCAGAATGAATCAAATCTGCCTCTGTGGTTCAAGTTGTGCAAATTATCCGTTTATATTTTTCTTCGCATTAATCAATTTTAAAATTACAACCACTATATTTTGACGGTCTCAACTACGGGAGAATTAACAAACCTGTCAGCTGAGGTTTAGGAATACCTGGGCCAGACCTCCGAGCTACAGCAGGGGGCGCATTTTCCCGACTTCGCTCGGTCACATCCGGGTTCCACCTCAGGTTCCGGCTGGGAGCAGGCGGAACCTTGTAGTCGCACCTCCAACTAACAGGCACAACGGGGACAGTTTAGGCTTCTGCGCACCGCTCTCCACGAGTGCTGCCGCTTGCTTGGGGCAGTGGAGGCGGGTGTTGGAGAGTCTCTCTGCTTCTTCCTTCGTTGTGAGCGGCATGGACGTGCTTGCGGAGGAGTTTGGAAACTTGACCCCGGAGCAGCTGGCTGCGCCTATTCCGACTGTAGAGGTACGTGTTCGGCATGCGGGGAGCGGAAGGAGCCGGAACGCTCTCTGAGGAGGCGTAGCCGCTACTGCTTGGATCACCGAAGGGGGCGGGCCGGCCATTTCTGCGCATGCTTTGGCTTCGGCGCATGCTCAGAGCTCCGCAAGTGCGAGTCTTTTCCCCAGCCGGCCTTCTGTGTGCGGCTAGAAACGCTGAGCCGCTAAGCGCTGGCAGTCTTTGTGGGGGGCCAGGGAACCCCGCAGGTGGCCCCGGGTTGGACCTCTTCCACTGTGGTGTACCCCGGGTGGGTGGGTCCTCTAACCCACCTTGGGGGATGTATCGCATCTTTGAAGGTTTAAGAGGGGCAGGGAGGTCTAGGGAGCTTTGGTGAGGTACGGCAGCTGCCCGGTTAGCAAAACCAAACCGTTTGAATCTTAAGCTGGTAATCTTGCCTTTTAACCTGGAATTCAAGTTTGGGCTGCAGGGGAGATTATAAGCGCCCTGAATATTCATTCAAAAGCTTGCTGAGGGCCGGGCATGGTGGCTCACGCCCTTAAATCTTAGCACTCGGAGCGGCTGAGGCTGGAGGATTGCTTGAGCTCAGGACTTTGACACCAGCCTGAGCAAGCGTGAGACCCCCGTTTCTACTAAAAATAGAAAAATTAGCCAGCGTCGTGTTGCGCGCCTGTAGTCCCAGCACCTTGGGAGGCCGAGGCAGGAGGATCTCTTGAGTCCACGGGGCTGAGGTTGCTGTGAGCTTTGATGATGCCACAGCTCTCTGCCCAGGGCGATAGACTCATGTCTGAAGAAAAAAATTGTTTTTCCTATGTGTTTTTCGAGGGCGGAGAGCTCCTTAACTTTCCTCCGATTTTCAGAAGTTAAGGGTAACTGCCTTTCAGTGAGCTGCCCAGTGAAGTGCAGCTGTTGACATACTTTATTTTCTGGAAAGGCATATATTATAACCTCTCTTGAGTTTCAAAATCTTCGCTGGCATGGAATGGGGAAGATAGTAAAGGGAGAAATTTCAGGTAGAGGGAACAAGATACTGGAACCCCCTTACCTAAGCAAGACCATCTGAGGATTAAAGTAAATCTGTAGTAGTGGAGAGAAGAAAAATGGAGAAATAAGGTTCCTGATTATGAAAGTTTCTGTTAAACATCTGAAAGAGCTTGGGCTTTCTCCTGGAAACAGTAAGATGCTTTTGAAGGCTTTAAAAAAGAGAGTGACCTGATCAGTGAATCTATTAGATTGGAAAAGTCACCTTATAATTATTTGGCAGCTTAATGAAGTTGAATTATAATTGGTCCATCAGATTTGGTTTGTAAGTACATGTGATACACTGCTGATCATCATCTGGCAATACAGGATTTTAACTTTGAAAAGTTAATATCAAGAGCTAGCATTTACTCAGCACTTACTTTCTGCCATTCTTTATTTAACCACAATGTACGTTGCGTTATTTTATCCTTTGAAGTATCAAATAGCTGATCTTGGGTTTGGATTGTGTCATTCTGACTTCAGAGTCTTTATCCTTTTTTTTTTTTGTTTTGTTTTTGTTTTTTGTTTGTTTGTCTCACTTTGTCCCCTTTGGTAGAGTGGTGCAGTGGCGTCATAGCTTACAGTAAACTCAAACTGTTGGGCTCAAGTTATCCTCTGGTCTCAAATTATTTTCATTTTTAGTAGAGTTGGGGTTTTGCTCTTGGTCAGGCTGGTCTCAAATTCTGAGCTCAAGCAGTCCACCTGCCTCCGCCTCCCAGAATACTAGGATGATAGGCATGAGTCACCTTGCCTGGCCTAAAGTTGTTATCCTTAACTATTGACTGAACCACTTCTCTAGAAAGGGGAAGAAATAAGCCCAGAAGATTTATATTGTCAGAATTTGCACAGCTGTAAATTTCAGTCTTTTGATTCAAGAATAACAGTTCCTCACCCTGGCATCCAATCCACTGTCATATCTTAAAGATCTTGCTTTCTGAATATATGCACATTTGAAACTTCATTCCCACTGTTTTCCAACTCAGAACGCTGTCATCTTATATCCTAACTGGCCTACTTGGCTCCTGACTTGTGCTAAGCCATTCTTTTCTCTGCTCTGTAGCCAGAGCCATCAGTTTAATCACATAGGTATGATTATGTTGATCTCTTGGTTAAAATTCTGGCTATTAGGGTAAAAGGTAGTCTTTACCATGTATGCAATAAATTTCCTGAGTTTGGCCACTGCTTGCTTCTGTAGTCCTTTTACCACCTTTTTCCGTTCTCCCTGCCCTGACATCTTTCTCTTCCCATACAGTTCCTTCTGGATCTTTTTCTCATTCTTTTTCTTTTTTTTTTTTTTGTTTTGTTTTTTAAAAGCTATTTAAATTAAAACGAGGCTACAATTTTTAGGCTACATTGTTCTCACTTCCAGGGTAAAGCTCCATTTGTAGAAGAGCCCCTCACCCAGGGGGCATCTTTTTCTCATTCTCATTTGTAGATTAAATCTTGCATATCTATGATACGACTTCCTTAGGAAGGCCTTCCGAGATTCTCCTGGAAGGTGTTAGAGCTCCTTGCTACTTGCTGTCGTAGTATCCTACTCTTTCTTAGCACTGCTGCCTTATTGTCTGTGTTATTATTTCTTCACATTCTTATTGAGTGACTGGATATGAAGAATGATAGTATTGCCTTTTCCAAAGCAGATGTATCCAGAATGGCATTAACAGGCTCAGAAAGTGATGTTTCACTTATTTATATTGTTGAGTATTCTCTTTGCATTTTTAACCTTTTGAGGTAAACACTGTACAGTAGAACCTCTGTAAATTGATCACCCAAGGGACTGTAACAAACTGATCAATACAGACGTGGCCAACATAAGGAACCAGGCCTACTGTACAATGAGTACATGTGGCGCATGTCTGTGAAAATGAGATGAACTTAAGGAGGTGATCAATGTAGGGAGGTGGTTTGCCTCCTTCCCTGGCCACTTCTAGGTCTCTTTTGCTTTATCCATCTTTTGCTCCTCATTTCTAAATGTTGGAATGTGCTTGGCCTGATTTTGTCCTCCTTTACTCTTTAGGTGATCTCATCTATCACATGGCTTTCATCCTCATCCACTTGCTACCCTTTCCCTAATTTCTATCTCCGGTCTCCTCTGTTCCCAAGTTCTAGAGTAAAATACATAGTTTCTGATGAAAGGCCTACATGACATTTCTACCTGGATATCTAATGACTATCTCAGAAGATATTTGCCCCAGACCAAACTCTTGATATGCCTTCAATACCTAGGCCTGCTGCTCTTACAGCGTTCTGCTTCTCATTTCCGTCAGTCATAAGCTTTATTCCTCTAGGCCCCAAATCTTGGCTTCATCTAAGTTATTACCAAGTCCTGTTGGTTCTAACTTCAAGTCATGTCTTCTTAGCTAGTGTCTCTCATTACTTGTACTATTATGAGCCTGGATTATTAACAGTAAACTCCCGAATGATCTCCCTGCAGCTAACCTTGTCTATTTTCATCCTAGCAGCCAGAGGGATCCAGTTCAAATCATCAGTCCCTCTTTTGCTCACAGGCTTTTGGTACTTTTCAGGTCATTCAGAATGAAAGACAGTTTTTATAGTTGCTGCAAGGTCCTGTGTGATCCTTAGGCCTTTCATCAGAAACTGTGTATTTTAACTTTAAACTTGGCTCAGACCATTTGTCAGGTTTCCCATTTGCAGATTAGATGTCATACATGAAAAGAGCCTATCATGGTAGGCCACTTAGAACCTTAGGAAGGTATAAAACCTCAAGAAGTATGGCGGTTTACAGATGTTTATTGTAAGAGGCAAACACATGAGTGCTGTTCTTCTACAACCCTGAATTCTGATCAATGGGAGGGAAAAAGAACTCCCTTTACAGGGTAAGTCCTAGCTCCCCCACTAGACTTTCTGAGTCTTACTTTCCCTTTGTCAAACTGGCAAACCCTGCTTACCCAGGAAGTGCCATGAGAATAAAACAAAGTATGAACAGTGCTTGAATCATCAAGAAATCTGTAGTCTCTATATGTGTATGTATGTATGTGTATACACATATTTGCATGCATATACATGGTTTTCATAAAGGTAGTTACCGTTTAAAATTTGTTCTTTTTGATTTACTCCTTTTGTTCATTTTGATATATTAAAATAACTTATAAAAGTATTGTGGTTGCTGCCATAAAGTTCTGATATTCTTAATGTTTTGGTTCACAGGAAAAATGGAGGCTGCTCCCAGCATTTTTAAAGGTAATTATTTTATATTAATTATAATAATAATAGGTTTTTTCCAGATGAAAAAGTCAAGAAATAAACAAAGATTAAATTTTTGTCACATTTTTTGGCTTTGTAGAACTATGTACTTTGCATGGTTTTGGAAATACAAGACAAACTCTTTGCCTACAAGGTACTGGTTAGGGGAGTGGCATCTAAATTTAGAGAGAAGTAGCACACATAGTGGCATGGCACGTGATTAATAAGAAACAAAGTGCTTCTGGGTAAAGAGTGATGCTGCAGGTGGTGAGAGAGGGCCACCCAAATGAGGTGACAGAGACATAAGCCACATGTTAAGAGAAGAGGATTTAACTAAGCTGTAAGGTGGAATGCAAAGAATATGGCTTCATCAGGGTGTTGAAGAGGGGCCTCCACAAGTCTATAGGAAACACTGTTTGGCTAGAATGGATAGGTAGATAGTCAGAGGAGCTGCTGAATATAGTATAATATGGTGTAGGGCTTCAATTCAGTTTGAAAGAGCTTATGCTAAGAAGAAGTTCATACCACAGGGAGAGGCCACTTGATACCTGCTAGGATGGCTGTAATCAAAAATAAATGTTGATATGAATGTGAAGCATTGGGAACCCTCACAGTCCTCTGGGAAGAATGTAGAATGTTGCATCTGCTTTGGAAAACAGCCTGGCAGGTCCTCAGATGTTTAAACACAAAGTTGCCATATAATCTAGCTTTTCTCCTTTTGGATATCTACCTAAAAGAAATGAAGACGTAAGTCCACACAAAAACTTATACACAAATGTTGGTAGCAGCATCATTCATAACAGCCAAAAGTAGAAACAACCCAAATAAACATCAACTGATAGATGGATAAATAAAATGTGGTATAGTCATGCAATGGAATATTATTTGGCAATAAGAGGAAACCAAGTACTGCTCCCTGCTACAGCATGGTTGAATCTTGGAAGCATTGTGCTACGTAAAAAAATGGAGTCTCGGAAAACAAGTAGTGGTAAAGGCAATTTTATCTTTTTTTTGAACATCAGGGAATGTACTTACACAAACCTAGATATGTGTTGTAGCCTGTTGGGGTTCCACCCTGAGAGCAGCGTCTGTTGAGGCCTGTGGAAACTGGACGGTGATCAGCTGAAGAAATACAGAGTTAGAAGTGAAGGTAAAGAAAGACAAGAGACATAGAGTAGAATTAAAAGTGGGAGCTCAGGGGTCCATTGCCTGTTGTGGGATTCCAGTAACAGACAATGGAGTGTTTGCTCCACTCTGATTTTATTGAAGTCTGTTTGCCAAGAGGGTAAGATCAGGGAGGGAAGAAAGATGTCAGGAGTATCTTACATTGATCACATCAGCTTCTATTGTTATTACTATTAACCTTAAGGGTAGCCTTCAAGAAATCTGAAATCTGAGCCTTATATTTTAGGGAGAACCTCCTGCTTAGGTCACACACACAAGATTTCTAGGGAGGTGTTAAGCTCTGCTAGTTCTCTGTGGAGTAAAATGCCACCTGCATTAATCTCCTCTGAGGGACCAGTGGGAGGGAGGCATTTTCCTCCCATCACCACCACAGAGGATTTTCTTCTGCCATAAGGGATATGAGCTCTCCTGCCCATATCTCAGAGCTCAAGCTACTCCCTTTGTCTCTGCCCCAGGCAGATGCAAATCTCCACAATGGGTATCTGCGTTGCCCGTTTAATGGGCAGGAAATGCCCTAGAAGATTATCTTTTCTAGGACTTGCCATAATCTTGTCTATGGCCATTTCCCTCAGAGTGCTCACAGACCCAGCCAGGTGTTTGTAAGCTGTATCCTGAACAGGCTAGAATTTCAGAAAAGGCAAGAAGTTTGCTAGCAATGGCTAGTTTAAATGTAAACCTTTCCTTGTTCCAACTCACTCAGCTTACTTTTTAGTTTTCCTGTTTTTCTGGGGATGCTTTCCTTTGCCAAGAATGGGGTCTTCAGTCCCCATTCTCCCAGCAGTAGCCTATTGCTTCTAGGCTACAAACCTATAGTGCATATTACTGTACTGAATATTATATTAGGTGTGTCCAACCTTTTGGTTTCCCTGCTGTATGTTGGAAGAAGAAGGGCTGTCTTGGGTTGCACATTAAATACACAAACACTAAAGAAAGCTGATGAGCAAAAGAAAGGTCTATGCATAGTTGTTATAATATTTCATACCACAGATAAACAAAACTGTCCCCATGTAATCTACATGTGGCTCACAGGCTGCAGGTTAGGTAAATTGTAATAGTGGTTAAGTGTTTCTGTATTTAAACATATCTAAACTTTTAACACTTTTTTGTTAAAAACTAAGACATACGCACATTAGCCTGGGCCAGGATCATCAGTATTGCTAGACCTCCACATCTTGATCCATTGGAGGGAGGATCTTCAGGGAGCAGAAACTCAAATGGAGCTGTCTTCTCCAAGGATAACAGTGCTTTCTTCTATAATACTGAGCCTCTTCTTGAGGTGTTTCTCTTTTCAGAAAAGTCCAGTGTAAGTTACTAGGTGATAGTAATTTTTCAGCTCTATCATAATATTATGGGACCATTATTAGATAGGACATTGTCCAGAAAGTATCCAGCCATGTTCTATGAAAAATAGTATTTACAATGGCAGGATACTCTCCAGACAGCCCTTGTATGCGGTCTGTTTTTGATTAACATATCATTATGTGGCACATGCCTGTATTCATATTTTTGAATCCCGAAGATCAGATTGTTTCATAGGGAGAAAAACGAGATGGTGTGAAAATGGAAAGAGGAAAGAGGGCACATTAATTGGAAGTTTTATTAAATATAATTTATGGTTTTTTTTCTCACTTTGAGAGAAATTTGATGTTCACCTATGATTAGATTCTGTTATTTTGTTGCTAACCTACTTTATACTTTCTGTCTCTTTAGGTGAAAGGCCTTGTGAAACAGCATATAGATTCATTTAACTATTTCATTAATGTAGAGGTGAGCATTAGGTCATCAAATAGACATTCGATAAGAATTAGTTGAAAGCCAGAGTCTATCCTAATGTTACACTTTTCACTGCAGATAAAGAAGATAATGAAAGCCAACGAAAAGGTTACAAGTGATGCTGACCCCATGTGGTACTTGAAGTAAGGAACCAACTACTCTTAATTGGCTGTTTAAATGTCTGACATTTTTAAAGTGAATGTAGTTGCTGTCAAACTCTTAAAATCATTCTCTTTTATCTGTTTAAGATAATTATAAAGTGCTCGAACTTAATTTTTAATTGGTAAACTAATTATAACAAATAGAGTTACGATTGAGAAATTAATGAAATCATTAGATTTTTAAATGTTTTAAACAAGTTTTTATTTTAAATAATTTTAGACAGAAAAATTACAAAAATAGTACAAAGAGTTCTCGTATATTTTTCACCCAGCTTTCACTAATATTAACATCTTACATTAACTATAGCAGCACAGTTATCAAAACCAAGAACTTAGCAGTGCTACAATGCTGTCAGTTAAACTGTAGACTTTATTTGATGTTTTCCTACTAGTTTGGTTTGGGAGTTACTCCAGACCCCATGTTATGATTACTTGTTTTGTCAATCTTGTCTTGTCAATCTGTGAAAGTTCCTTAGTCTTTTTTGGTCTTTTTTGGTGATTTTGACATTTTTGAATAATCTGGTCCTTTTTTTTATAAGGTCTTCCAGTTTGAGTTTAGGTGATATTTACTCTTTAATTAGATTGGGTTGCATTTTTGTCAAGAATACCAGAGAAGTTGGGAGGGTGGGTGGAGAGAGAGGGTAAATGGTGGCATCACACTTATGGTGTATCTTAGAAGGGACAGGTGAAACCTACTAAATGCAGGACACAAATGTTTTCACACAATAAACAAGAAAATCCCATGAAGGTTATGTCGAACAGTTGGATGAAAATATTTCAGATTGTATATGAAGCCTGCACACTGTACCCCATGATTGCACTAATGTACACAGCTATGATTTAACAAAAAATAAAAATTAAAAAAAAAAATACCAGAGAAGTGATGTTTTGTGCTCACTGATTCA
>CAUYRH010102089.1:0-51572 GCA_963574655.1 Perodicticus potto | reverse complement strand
TTTTTTTTTTTGAGACAGAGCCTCAAGCTGTCACCCTGGATAGAGTGCTGTGGCATCACAGCTCACAGCAACCTCCAATTCCTGGGCTCAAGCGAGTCTCCTGCCTCTGCCTTCCAAGTAGCTGGGACTACAGGCGCCCGCCCGGCCGTTTTTTGGTTGCAGCCATCATTGTTGTTTGGCGGGCCCGGGCTGGATTTGAACCCACCAGCTCAGGTGTACGTGGCTGGCGCCTTAGCCCGTTGAGCCACAGGCGCCGAGCCAAGAAAATTCTTTCTTAAATAAAAGTTTCACCCTGGGTCTGAAAAATTCAGTCAAATGAGTCTGCTTAGGTTTTTTCTACTCTCAATCTCTTTTATAATTAGTCTAAATAATATTGAATGCATATTTTTTCAAAATATTACTTTTAACCTTTCCAAACCCAACATTTTAGAGATGTGGTAAGTGTGTTTCAAGGTCACATGCTGCTAGTTAATGCCAGAGGTACAACTGTTTTCTAACTTCTAAAAAGGATATTGTGTGACCACGTATCAGTCTTGCCAGAAAGACCTGGTCAATGTACCCGTAAGAATTTGAGTCCTCTTACTTTAATCTTTCACACAGATGTGAAAACTACCCTCAGTGTATCTAACTGATTAAATATCTTATAGTTACCTGATTTTTCCTAGGCTGTATACAAGATAATAACATTTCCTATATAAAAAAGAAGAGGGAAAAAGATGATTATGTAGAAAATGGTGTTCAATGTATTAGTATATTTATACATATATAGATATATATTAATATGCACACAGTGTACAAAAGAAGTTGTTAAAATAATGGGAATTCCTTAGCCAAGTCATCATTAGTTCATTTGCTATAAATACAATTATTTATATTAGCCCTTCTCCAAAGGTTATCAATCATAGGGCCCACTGAAGATGGCTTAATTACGAATCTTAAAGAATCAATACAATCAGTTGGGAAATGTTCTTTCTAAAGCAGGAGATTTGAATTCTGAACATGCAGCACCGGCTGAAGTATCTGACATCCACGGGAAAGAGATTTTGCCCGAAATATGCAGCTCATGCTGTGACAGTGACAGTGATGTGCGCCGTGTAATGTCAATTCGAGAGGAGAGGCCACAGTGGAGTGAAAAGGACCCCGCTCAACATGCAGTTCATGACACTAAGGAATCGCATCACTTAAGAAGCCTGACTTGAAAAAGACTGAAAAATAGGCCAGATATGATGCTTGCTTTTTGGCCATTTAATGAAAAGAATCTACTAAGGTGTCTTCCCGTTTGTTTCAAAGGTCTTTCATTCATTTCATTTCATGCCATATACCCCAAATACTGGCCCTACTTTCTGTAATTTCAGAGCAACACGACATATTGATCCAAGAGCAGTTGTGACCATGTTGAAAAATATTACTTTCACCACTTTTGTTCTGCTCTGAGATGGCACCATTGTTGGGGGAAAGACTAGTCACACCCCGAACCAAATCACAAATGAAATACTATAGTAATTTTAGTCAAAGACAAGAACTAACAGTTTTTACACTACTGCTGAGTAGTGGTTATCCATTAGTTAATGGTTATTCCAATATTCTGAGCTAGTTTGCTTGACCACTGGTAGAATCCCTTATTTGTGACCTACAGCCCTCATATGGTATCATTTGTCACTATCCCTTGAAAATTTCAAACGTTATTCATTCCTGGTGTGCATAGTAAGATTTATGCTTCCTGTGCAAGACAGTACACATACAACCCCCACCATTACTGTAAACTTTATTAACCAAATATCTCCAGGGAATCACCCTTCTTGTCTGCTTACTTTCAAATCTATGAAGTGAGCTAGAAAGATAAATGACTCTTACACATATTTTTTCTAAATTCTTTATTTGTTTGATGTAATATTTATTGTATTACTAAAGATAGAGCCACTGGCAAAGACCAATAGTCATGCTTTTACCTTAATACTTCAGATCTAAGAAAATAGTTTGTGGGTGGTTGTGGTGGCTCACACCTGTAATCCTATCACTCTGAGAGGCTAAGGCAGGAGGATGGCTTGAGCTCAGAAATTCCAGACCAGCTTGAGAGAAAATGAGACCCTGTCTCTACAAATAATAGAAAACTTAGCCAGGCATTGTGGTGGGCACCTATAGTCCCAGCTACTCAGAAAACGGAGGCACGAGGATCACTTGAACCCAGGAGTTTGCAGTTCATGCATGGCATTCTACCCAAGACAGCAGAGTAAAACTTGGTCTCAACAAAAAAAAGGAGAGAGAGAGAAAAGAAAAAGAAAATAGTTTTCTGCAAACTGAATCACATGGGGAAAAATACTTTTCCAACACCAGTTATGAAAAAAATCCTTTGTATGCCCATATGTATATATGTGCATTTCATTTTGCAATATAACTATCTTCTTCATTGACATTGCCTTGGCCCTAATTATATACCTCATGCACTAAAGGGGACTTGCTTCCTATAACCCTGTAACCCTGATGGCTTTCACAGTGAGAAGAGCTTATTAATTTATTGATCACCTTATTATCTTTGACATAGTTAATTCCTCCCATTAATTATATTTTTCATAGATGTGAAACATGACTGTTTTGTTCGGTGGTAATTTTACGAGCATTCAATATCTATCCATCTCTCAGCAGATGCAAATTAGAAGAAAATGTCAATATCATTTGGTCTCTGTCTCAGAGTTATAGGCAACAAAGCTCTATGAATGGAGTTTTTAAAATCTGTCAGGTAGAGTAAACTTCCCTAATGCACACAACCAGAAATGTTCCTTAAAAGAACTCCCCAGTCTTTGCAGTTTAAAGAAATTCTCAGGAAAGGGAAAATTCTCCCTGTTCCAGTAGCCCCATCATTAACTTGGGTTCTCACTGTGATTCTCTTTTTACTTTCCTGCAGTGATCCTGAAATGATTGGAAATAACGAATAGCTTCCTGTCAGAAATGGGTTAGGGTCTTCGTTTACAGAAACTGTCATCCCCAAATCTTAAGATTTGCTTCCCTACAAGTCATAAAATTAGCAGGTAGGCTGTGGAATTGAAGAGAGACAACAAAACTTTTGGCTGAAAGGATTGCCTTACTAATTTACCAAAATCATAGTTTTTAGCTTAATCAAAATAACTTGTTCTCCTTCTTCCCCTTGACAAAAGATAAGAAAAAAAGATTCATTTCATTCACATTTCCCCTTTCACAGCAGTTCACAACTTAATTAACTTCATTAAAATAATTAGTTTTAAATTTAGAGTTAGCGTATTAAAGAAAGCCTAGATTAGGAAGACATCCTTTCAGTGATCTAAGGCTCTTGGGTGTATATTGCCTTCTCCTGGATGCTCCAGGTAGAAGACAGGACATTTATTAGCTGGTGCTTTATGAGACCTGGCCCCGAAAACAGTGAAAATTCTATTTTACTATGTGTTTACACAAATTATCTCATAAACAAATAAAATTTGAGAATGACCATTTTGATGGAATTTACTATTGTTCAGTATGATATGCTAACGAGAATCTCCAAGGTCCTCCTACCTTTTTTCTATCCAGAATAAAATAATACTTCCTTGATTTCCTATTACAATTGTCATTTGCCTATTTTACAAGTTATACCTTACCATTTGAATGGACCCCTGCTTAATATGGCTTTCACTCCTGAGGGCTGCAATTATGATTGTGTCCTCAGGTACATTCCTTGTTTCGAACTGTAACTCAATTTGTCCCTGCCACATGTCTCCTGTGTGGAGAGAAGGTAAATACAAAGAAGAGAGGGTTTCCTCACTTCTGGTAATAGCTGAAATGATTTCGAAGAAGGACTTCTGAAATAACTTTAATTACCCATGTAACTCTGATAAAATAGGTCTTTCAAAGCCTAAAAAAATTAAGAATGCCAAATTTCTCTGGGCAAGATTGTATTCTGGTTATTTTTATCACAAACATAAAGAAACTGCAAAATACTAAGAGCCAGACCACAGAATTTCAGGCTCCCTTTAGTTTTCCTCTAATTCTGTGACAAGTTGAATTTAGATTTTATCCACACTGCTGTTGTCCAGAGTTGGGATTGTTAAAGCTCTCAAAAGGCCTCATTTTACACAGAAAAGGTCACACATTCCCTGATTGGGAAGAAAATTCATTTATTCATTCATGCAAGCAGCCAGCCAGCCACTCATTCAATGCTGTGCTGCTTTACTTGCCTGGCTCTTCTCTACATACTGAGGATACAATAAGAGAAGAAAGGAAAAAATAAACAAAGCCATTGTCATCATGGAGCCTACAGTCTACTGGGAAGGACACAAACTCATATAAATACATAAGTACTTATGTCAGTATTTATGGAGTAAATCAATGAAGAAAATGAAGCCAGTTAAGGGTATGGGGAAAATGGTAAGTGCCATTTTAGCTAATATGGTCAGGGAAGACCAATGTGACCTGAGATCTGAAAGAAGTGACTGGGAAGGTCATGGAGATCATTCAAGTGTTTCACTTGGGTCACACAGAGCCTTGCTAACTCTGAGTGTGGTCAGAGAACCACTGACAGAGACATCACCGAGGGGCTTGTTAGACATACGGAATTTCAGGCCCCGGTGTAGACCTCCTTATCAGACTCTGCATGTTAACAATATCCCCAGGTAATCCACATCCACGTTCATGTTTGAAAGGGCCTGGTAGTGCAGTAAGTTACTAGCCAAGTTGGCCGAAAAACTCAATCTTCCTAATTTCTAGTTGATTTCTATGCCCTATTCTTCTGTATAATTTTACATTGCATATGTATACTTCTGTCCTGCTTATTATAAAATAGGCTAAAACAAGACCACATTACATGGTTTCCTTTAGAATTCTATAACAAACATTTTATTCAAGATGGTAAGAAAAAGATCATATTTATCTAAATGTCAGAGCCATCACTAGTAAGACATGTCAAACTTAGGCAAGGGAACATCAGACTCTGGAATAGAGTCTGGAGTGGGACAGCAGGTGCCGAGCTGCTTTCCGATGAGGGACAGGACTTTTCCTCCTACTCCCTGGTTCCAGGCACAGGGCCAGATACAAAAACAGCAGTGGCAGATGAGGTGGGGAACAATGCGTCTGCTGAGCTCTCTCCCCAACTCCACATCAAACCAGAGCAGACAGGGTGCAAGCTCCTGCACCCCTGGCTGGCACCCCCATTTGCCCTTGTCTTAGCCAATAGCAGCTCTCTGCTCACCCCAGAGCACTTGTCCCCTACCCTGTTCAAGCCCTCTTCCTCCATGCTGCATAGCAAAACCCTCTGCTTAATCCACACTTACATAATCATTTCCGTCCCTCCCTCTTCACAGGTGTTAAGAATTTGGAGCAGAATGACTCACCTTCAGGCATAAACCACCACGGAAGAAACACCATTTTCAGGCACTTACTATTGCCCCAGTTATCACTATATTTATAAAATTGCCTCTCAAAAATAAAATAGCATTTAGCCGAACTAAAAATAATATAAATAATCAGGCTTGCATGCTCATTTATGGAAAAACAACAATATGTCATCTTGTTCTTTTTTTCTTTCTCTGTTCTTTTGAAATAATTTCCCAAAATGCTTTTCTCTAGTGTGGCTTTTTTCTTTCCAGAAATATACCAGAGGGCACCTTACAAGTGCCTTCTTTCTCTATATAACACTATAGATTTCTAAACCATAAACACCATCCTAAAAGCTGTCGTGGTGGTGTATCGAAGCAGCATTCATTTTAGGAATCTGGCAAAGTTCCAAACCATTTACCATGGACCCCAAGTGTCCAGTCATGTGGGGGAAAAAAGAATTACTCAAATGTTACTAATACACACGAGAAGACAGACAAATTGCAGTAAATTTTTCTCCAGATATACCAATGCCTTTTTCTGAAAATACTTTTAAAAATTTGTGTATCATTATATGATCAATTCTTTTATAATGCTCTAAGTTATTTCTCAGAAACTCTAAATGAATGCTTCTGATAGTCCACTCCAGCCCTCTGAAAGGAGAAAGAGCATATGCAGCTGACGCAGATGCTGGAGTATCTGAGAAAGATCCATCCCAAGTGCTGTCAGAGACAATAGGTGGTGGTATTCTTCACCAGACTTGGATTCCCTACAGTTTTCTGCAACTAAGTATTCTGCACAATATGAATTCATTGTTCTGCCCCTCGGTTCTCTATTGTTGAGTTTCTGCTTTATGACTGGCAAGTTGGCTGGAGGTAGACCCCTCAATGACAGTCCCATGTTTCTCCCTTTAGCAATCGAGTAGATGACAATTTATTATGGTGACACTTTCTTAAGTAAAAGTGCTAGACCTTCAGGAACATCCCGCCCACAAGTCAGTATGAGCAAAACCCGATGTTGCTAAATTTCAGGTTCTACAATTCTTTATCACTGTCCCAGGGCAATCAAAGACTTCTGTGATGAACAGGATTGGAGCAAAGCTGAAGCATGCTTTAAAGTGAAGCCATCTTCCAGATGATATTCTTTTCTTCATTATTACTTATTAACATTGTTTCTGTTAAATACATTAGATCTAATTCCAGTACAAATATTTACAATATGATAAAATATACCCATAATTAGACTATGAAAATTTGGGAAAATAGAGATGGAGAGCATCCAAAGCAATGTTTCTTAAGCTTCTAAGAAAGTTTGATGAAAATTATGGATCTTCTCCCCAGGAAAACACAGATAGGGACATTTGGACACTCAAAATTTAAGAACAACACAAATTCATTGAAAAACTCCTGGAAAAGTTTTCTTGAAGAAAAAAATGGTTTATGCCAAAACAGAGGTTGTAAACTCAAAGGCTTAGAGAACCAGGTAGATAGGAGATGGCCTAGAGATAAAGTGAGAAGGTGAGAAGTTTGCGAGGACCTCCTCTATGCAGAACAGCTGTCCCCAGCTGTGCAGTTACTGTCTGCTATAAACAGGTGGCAGTGTGGTCTCCAAAGCCGCTGCTTCCAATTTTTCAAGACAAAACTCAAGTCTAGATTTTTGTGTAAGATATCTCTATACTTAACTTTTAGCAGCTAATTCTAATCTGTTTCAAATGCTATGCAGAAGAAAAACAACAAGCAAGCCAACAAAATAACCATTGTGGCTATGAAATAACCATTGTGGGCTAGTGCAATGGCTCACATCTTTAATCTTAGCACAGCATAGGGAGCTGAGCACTGTGGAATGCCTTGAGCTCAGGAGTTCAATACCAGCTTGAGCAAAAGCTAGACCCATCTCTACTAAAAATAGAAAAATTAGCCAAACTTTGTAGTTGGTGCCTTCCCAGCTGCCTAGGAAGATGAGGCAGGAGGATCGTTTGAGCCGAGGGCTTTGAGGTTTCTGTGAGCTATGCTGAAGCCATGGCACTCTAGCTTGGGGCAACAGAATGAGATGCTATCTCAAAAATAAATAAATAAGTAAACAATAAAATAACCATTATGGTGGCTAAATGACGTGTCTGAGGCATAAGCATTCTGTGTTACTTAAAAAGAGATTTCTATTATTCTGATAGGTATTCAGAATACCTTCACCAGTTGTAAACTATAGGAGTACCTGAAGATAAAACCAAGATTTCCCTAACAAAGCACTTTTAGATCTGTCTAAAGGTATGAAAATGTACGTCATTCAAACCACATTTACCATAAAGAAGGAAATTTGGGCCTAAAAATTCCTAACGATAGTGGCTACAAATCAGTGGCTTCAACCTTTAAAAGGCCTTACTGCAGCTACCCCAGCACATTTGTTCTTGAACAAACTTAATGTCGATTGACCAACCAAGGATCATACTAGCTGCAAAATGTTCCCTAGGATGACTCTATGAATTGAACCGTGAAATGAAGTTATTTGCAATTGTCCGTGGAAGTGATAGAGAGCATCTGCATAAAACAATCATTTTGCTTCTGTCACCAAAGACAGCAGTAAAGGTTTTAGTCTGCTTGACTTAAAGCAAATTACTAAGTAAACTTAATGTGACTGTATTTCTCAGCAATTACTCCATTCCTCTCCCACATACGAGGTACCCTTGATGGTGTGCATCCAACCACTTTCTGAGGGTCCCCTGAAAATCAGCAGGAAGAAAGCCTCAATTCTACTCAAAGTTCATTAGTATAGACAAATACAAAACAAACTATCGAAAAGCTTTCATATTAAATTAATGTATGCATGTGTCCCCAAATGTTATTGTGCCATCAGGAAATGGTAAAACAAAAGATAACTTCTACAGCCTAATAAGGTTACCCTTTTCTATTAGAATGGTCCTATATGGTGGTTGAGCATTTTTCTAGTGGCAAAGCATCTAAATGTATTCCCTGCCCCTTTGGAAATTCTAAAAGCTAGGTATTTCCATATAAAGTACCTGTTATCCGAAAATGGATAGAGCCAATTCTGTTCCAGCAAACCTGAACCCTACTCATATAAATACCAAGACCTTAGTGGAGTGGACTTTTCTTATGTTTTCCAAGATGTGAATGTTGCATTCTACCCTCACCAAGGATTCTTTTGCCCCAAGAGCGTCAGGGAAGCACAAAAACAACCAAATCAGAAAAGAATCTGCAGACTAGGACAGGTTACATGTTACTCCATCAGTAACCATTGTTGTTTTTGACTAATTGCCATTGACCAGCTTGATGCTCTGGTGCTATGGAAGACCTTTGAACTTGTGCACAATTTTGTGTGAGGAAAGCAGTTAAGCAACAACAACAAGATTGAATTTCCTGCTAGTTAAACAAGATGGGAACTCTGAGCTAAGTTTAAATTGATTTTTTTCAAAATAAGAAATAGTATTTCTTGTGCTCCTGAGTTTATCAAGTAGATTTCATATGCATAATAACAGTACTAATATTTATAACCAAAATAAACCTAACAATATTGATATCTAACACATTTTGACTTATGCTTTTTCATTTATGTGATCCTTAGTATCAGCGTTCCTACAGTACGCATAAGACCTCTCATCTACATTTACTAGATTAACAACAACCATAAGTGTGATTGTTTAAAAGGATGATTAAAAAGAAATTAAATTAAGGAAATGCAAGAAACAGCTTTTGAACATCAAGTTAAGTTAAAAATAATGAGCTAAAATATTTTATTGAAAAGGAATGTAAAATGTACGTTTCCAAAGCATAGCATCTCTGCAATATTCAAAACTGAAGAATAGTTATTAGGAAGAATCTGATTCTTCCTGTTATCTTAGATGCAAAATTGACAGTCCCCTAGCGTAAATATTACTCTCTCAGAGGAAACTGCTGTTTTGAAAATCTTGTCATTACTAATGGAGTGAGTTCAATGCTCCCAGGTATTCTAATTTAAGTGGTAAGATTAGCTTTTTCAGATACAGACCCAGATCCTCATATTAAGCTAAAGTGGCATCTGGATAAGAGATGAAAACTGTTTTGAGCAAACAAATGCAGTTTTCAATTGGATCTTAGTGATTTTACTCAGTTCAGCCTAAAGAAAAATCAATCTGGTTCACAAAACACTGTACAGAGATTGGCAAATGTGTATTTTCAAATGACAACAGTTTAAAACTTAATGAAAATATATCCATTTCAATGAAGCAATTTTATTCTTGCAACAAATATTTACTAAAGTCTCACTGTTTGCCAGCACACATACAGCAGGTGGTAATAAATTCTATGAAGAAAAGCAAAACAGGTAAAAGAGTTGATAGGAACAGTTGTGAGAAGTGCTATGTTAGGGAGGGTATAGAAGGTCAGGGAAGGCCTCTTTGAGCTCTCTGATGAAACATTAGACAAAAGACCAGAATGGAATAAAGGCACGAGTCATGACGATGTCTCTGAGAAAAGCATGGTAAACCAAGGGAGTATCAAAGGCAAAGGTCCTAACACCAAGTATGTCTCGTGTGACTGAAAGGCAATGTGATTGGAGCCCAGGGATCAAGTTGAAACACTGTAGAAGATGAAGTCAGAGAGCGAGCATCAGCCCAAACATGTAGGCTGTGGAGTGATCTTGAACTTTACAATAAATGGGATGAAACACATTTAGAGGTTCTTGAATTAAGGAGTTACCTAGTATGACCTTTATGTGAAAGCAAATTGTAGGAGGCAAAAGTGAATCAGAGAGATCAGTTAGAAGCTACCGCCATAATTTACAAAAGAAAGAACAGTTGTTTTAATAGTGTGATAATAGTGTAAGTAGCAAATGTGGGTATATTTCCCAGGCATAAGGAACAGAATTTTCTAGATTGGATGAGTGAGTGGAAGAAGGAGACAGTGATGACAGCAAAATTTTGGCCTGAGCAACACCAAGTAGGCTGGCTTTGCTAGTTCCTGAATCAAGGAAGATGGCAGTGGGATCTGAAGCAAAAATTAAGAATCTTATCTTGGACATCTTAGGTTTGAAATGCTTATTAAATCTCCAAGAGGAGGTATCAGAAGGTAATTTTACATATGGGTCTACCCATGAGTCTACAATGTTGAGAATTGTAGCATTTATATGTCATCTGAGACCATGGGATGCCATGAGAACCCATAGACAGTAAATGTTGATAGGAAACAAAAGAGGACTCAAAGTGCTGAGCCCTATGACAGTCCATCATTTAGAATTTAAAGAGATAAAACGTAACTAGAAGAAAAAAGACTCTAATAAATCATCCATTGAGGTAGAAGGCAACCACGAAGATAGCAGTTCTGAAGAGCAAGCACTGGCAGTCACCATCTGTGCCGAATCCCGCTGACGGGCTGGGTAAGATGAGAACCGAGACACACCCGTTGGGTTTGCCACTGTAAGGCAGTTGGGGCTAAGAGGAAAGCCGTTTTGCAGAAGTGCTGGGGTGAGTAAACCTTAGGTAGAGCGAATTTAAGACAGTATGAAGGAAGAGATAAAAGAGACTATTCAGAGTTTAGCTATAAAGATAAAAAGAGGTAGTAAGTAGAAAGGAAAGTGGAAGCAAAAGTGTTTATTCTTGTTCTGTTTGATTGTTTTTAAAAGAGAATTTCTTTTTTTTTTTTTTTGAGAATTTCTAATAAATAAGGGGAAACGATAATGCAGACCAGAAAAGGAGGACTAGCTGAGAGATTTTGTATAAAGTAATGACTGGAAAATGGATCAAGTGCACAATTATAATATGTAGTTTGTCCTTAGATAAAAGCATAAACTGCTCATTCTTGGTAACAGGAAGGAAATGAGAATGCACTGGTACTAATAAGAAGAGGAATATGTAAAAGTTCTCTTCGTATGTCATGTATTTCATCAATGATAAAAGAATGAAGGATTAACAGTTGAGCAAAAAGGAGATAGAGTAAGTGTTGGAAGTTTGCAAAAAAAGGGGAAATATAAAGGAAATGTTGGTTCCCTGGAGGGTGATAGTGAATGCAAAAGTCGGCCTTTCTGCACTGCTTCCAAAAAGTAGATGAATAAAAACAGAGAGCAAATAAAACTACCTGTCATGTATAACTATAGTATTTCCAGGATACGGAGACTATTACAGACTTCAATTTACATCTAAGTCTGGAGTATAAATTAGTATATTCTCCATGGAAAATTGGTAGGCAGTTGCTGCTAAATCTAAAGCTATGCTTATCCTATGACCTAGAAAGTCTGTTCCTATGTATACAACCAACAGAAAAAAAAAAAACATACAGGCACAAATACACACATAGTAACAATTCAAATTGTTAGTGACCTAAGAGCATGGGAAACAAAATGAAACAGAGAAATGTATTTTTTTCCTGGGAGGTTTTCACCATGGAGAGATACACAAATGAGTTTATGGAAGAAAAGGACTAACTACCATAGGGACCCCTGGACTGAAAAATAAAAGGTCCTAGCTCTGGAACATATTCCTTGGTCTAACCTCTGTCCTCTAGTCCAAGGAGACTGGCTTTGAACTTCCCTACGTCACAGTGATTCCAATCTCTCCAACCCTGAATGCCTCTTCTATGGATATTATTCATCTTCTGCCTTCCCTATCTGATATTCCACTCTTCGTTTTACCCACAGGATGATTCTTCAAAAGCACAGATATGATCATGTCATTTGCAGGGACTCCCCCTATTGTCAGGGTCAAGGCCATACTCCTCTGCATACCCTACAGAGGCTTGGCTTGAACCCCAAGATTCCCACACCCGCCAATCTTAAAGTCAAAACAGACCCCTTATAGTGCTTATCCTCGCCTCTCTGTATCCTTGTACCTGCTCCCACTGTCGCTGGAAGGAAGCAACAGTTTTCCCTGCTTGCGGCCTCCTGAACGCCTGCTAATCATTTCAGACTCAGCTCAGATGCTCCTCCTTCCTTAGGTTCAAATACGACTCAGTGTGATCCTCCGAGCAGTGCACACAAGCCACCCTGTCCTCTCACGTTCCACTGAACTTGCGAGTATCTAAAAAATATTTTGTTTTGCTTTGTTTTTTGTTTGTTGTATATTTTTAAAGGGCTTAGACACCCGACAAAACTGAATTTAAATTCTGACTCTGATAAGAATTGTCTCTGAAACTATGCAAATATCCCTAACCTCAGTTCCTTAGTCACTTTTTCAGTTACAATCTAGACAGTAGCACACGCTGTTTCGGTCCCTATCCTCACCGCCACTCTTTCTGGCATTTCTGCCCATTCTACAACAGGATAGAGTAGCACAATGGGAGAAGATATCTTCTGTGATAGGTCAGGCTCCGTCTACAGTCAATTCTTTAATTGGGTTATTTTACTAACAATAACTAATACTACCAAGAGCACAGCTATAAAACTATTCAGTGACCAAAACAACAGAAAAATGAGAAGATAACAACAAAAACTATAATTATATCCCTCTGAAGAGACTGGGATTTGTGAAAATGTTTATTTCACAAATGTTTATTTGTGAAAATATTATTTCATATATAAAACACCAACCCAGAGAAGAGATGGGGTGATAGGTTGGGCACAAAGGAAAACCTCACTTTCATTTTTGAGTGTTTTGTGTGTGTTACGTCAGGGTATATAGGGAGGAGCAGAAGATGATAAAAATAGCCCGACTTGTGTGTCGTGCTATTTACTATCATCAATGACAGCAAATGGATCTCAGCTCCAACCTGTAGTCACGGGCGCAGGGTGGCGAGCCCAGTGATTATCTAGAGTAATAGCGCGTGGTGTATTTCCCTTGCTTTTAATGACATAGCCTTTGATTTTACTGTAGTAGCACTAATTAATTATGCATTATGAATGCCAAATAAGAGAAAGATTTTACCCTAAATGTACAGAGACATGAAATAGGTTAAGTAACCTTCTCAAGGTCACACAGCAGGCTTTCACCAGAGCCACGCTTATAAGCCCTTTGAATATTCACCAGTGAAATATTTAATATTAAGAACAAATTTTCCCAAAGTACTGTCAAATGTAATGAATGGTGCATTTTGTATATGGAATGAAAAATGGGAATGCTCAGAGGGAGAACAGTGAAATGACTGCTGGTGCTCACTGGAAGAAAGACACTGGTTACAAATGCAGCTGTGTTTCGATTCACTTTCTCAAGAAATTCTGAACCTTTCGCAATTTGTAAAGTTAAGATATCCCACACTATTGTGCAACGGTCTATAGTCAAAAGTGCCTTTAGGTCTGCTTGGGGTCAAAAGACCTGGGTTTGAGTTCTGACTTCCAGTACCACCTGTGTGACCTTGGACAATCACTGATCCTCTCAGAGCCTCAACTCCACTATCTGTAAAAATGAGAACAATAAGACGATAACTACCAAGGTTACTGTGAAGGTGAAAAGGAATAACAGAAGTGAAAACGGTGCAGATCTCAAATCGCTGTACTAACAAAAGGTATTATGATAGGGAAAGAGCACAAAAGTATTTTCTCAGTTAGGAAGTGATAAAGGTATGATTGCAATTGGAATATCACTTAGGTTTAAAGCAGGAAAAAAACCCTGCCTGCCAGATGGAAATAGAGATTTGAAGTCGGGAGTGTTTGGCTACTTTTCCCTGCATCGGAACAGAGTGCCCCTTTTGGTCTGAACAAATCTGTCCTTTCCTCGTTGTCAGCCAGCCTAATCTAATCAATCCTGAGGGATGTACTGAACTCATTTGGCCAAGGTTTTCAGCTTGGGGCTAAAAATCTTGTGGAGCAAGCACTCTGGCCTCACAAAACCACCACGGAGTCATTAGTGTCCATATTGAGCAGATCAGGCTCTGATTCAGGTTTTATCGCAAGCAATACCTTTGATATATTTTTCATGTCCCCAGCATTAAACATTAATCGATGAATGCCACAATAAAGGGCGCCAGTTTTTCATTAAATAAATAAATAGACACCAAACTTGAGCAAGAAAAGAACCATTTTAAATCAGATATCACATAGCAAGGAAAATAAACCAAGGTTGTCATTACAGATAATAACTACAGACATGACTTCTAGGGAACGGTGAAAAGGGCAGATGGAGGGGATAAAAGTCTCGACATGACAAGTAAAGAAAATCATTTCTGGTTTTTTTTCCTCCCCTCTGAAACCTGTAATGCAATCAACATAATTCCTCCAGCACATTTCATACAAAAAAGAAGCTTCCACTGAAAACCGTAGGTGAATCACAGCTAGAAAGAAAGCATAACTCATGGAAGATATCCCAGTGAATGCTACGTGTCATTTTTGCCTCCAACAATTGGAAAAAATACACTGAAATTAAAATAAAAGACATAAATGTAGTACATGTTATCAAATTTCTTCAGAAAAATATCTAAATGTATTGCCTTTAATAATAGCCTATCATTCCCATCTTAAAATGTATTAAATGAATAACTACATTTTTAAAATGCTATTAGGCCTGAATGATTTTCAATAATCTGTCTCCCCAAAGAAGGACACATAAAATTTATAGTCCAGGCTTTTGTGGATCAGAATAGACAGTTTTCTTTCAGTAAAATTCTCTTCTTCAGATGTGAACAGAGCTTGTTTCTACCAATATGATGACACAACTGTAACCGAAATATTCTGATTATTTTAGAGCAAAAGAGATAATTTTGCAATTTCCAGCATAATTGATTTGGCAATTGCTTTTCCACTATAACTTGGATCTTAAATTGCTGAAAAGTTGTGTGTATGTATGTTGAAGGGAGCTGAGGTGGTAGAGAGAGTGTGTGTATATATAATGTGTGTGTGTGTGTACAATGTGTGTATACATTACATACACATATGTATACACATATATACACACATAACAGCTTTCACAAAACACCTGTCACAGTTTTTACTGATGGCTCACAGTTGGGAAATATTTTAAAATGTGGGTTTCTTGTGGTGGAGGAAGAGAAAAATGGAAACACTGAAAAAGAATATTTCATTCCTGAACCAAAAGAGTAGAGGTGGAAATGAAGATCAAGGCAGGTTAGAGAGGCATTTCTGAGATATTTCATTCGGGTCTTCTAGATATGGAAAGAGCAAAGAAAGGATAGAGTTGAATGGGCTTGGTGTTTGGATCTTAAGATTAAGTGGGGAAGTGGATTCAATATATAGGAAGAGCTATTTGGGCAAATGGCTTCCACAAATTCCATTTTTACTGGGATAAGCTTAGGTAATTATAATTCATCCAGATGGAGATATTAAGTCGGTATCTAGAACTACAAATAGGGAAGTTAGGGAAGACTCTAAAGCAGATCTTCTGAAACTTGCATGTGCATAGAAATCACTAGGGGCTTTTTATTAAAATGCAAATTCTGATTCAGTAGGACTGTGGAAAGACAAAGATTCTGGCTTTCTTATTAGGTCTCAAGTGATGCCAATGTTGCTTTCCCAGGGCTAACACTTTGAATAGTAAGGTTCTAACAAACAGTAGGTTTGTATGAATCAAGCTGGAAAAGTGGGCTCAGGCTTTTTTTTTTATTAGTATTAAATCTTAGCTGTGTACATTAATGCAATCATGGGGTACAATGTGCTGGTTTTATATACAATTTGAAATATTTTCATAGAACAGGTTAACATAGCCTTCATGGCATTTTCATAGTTATTGTGTTCATACTGACCAATGAGAAGGGTACCCATGGACGAGGAGCTCTTGACTGGAGATAAAAGGGAAAAGACTGAACCAGTTGGGGAGCTCAGCCATTGTTGGACTCTAGTCTACTGTGGCTCCACCAGCTGAAATAAAGTCCTTCCCCCATTAAAAAAAAAAAAAAAAACAGTAGGTTTGTAAAGCAAGGTTCTAATACAAAGGGTAACCTACTCAAATAGTGTTCTCACATCTAAGGGAATAAACCTCAGATATACACAAGCAGAGTAGCCCATAAACTGAGAAAGAGAGTTGTAGAGCCAGTGTTCTAATTCAGCCAGACCAGAGAAAAACTCAGGCATGGAGAGCAGGTGTAACATGCTTTATTGAGCTCATGGGCAGCTGGTGAACTAAGTTGCGTGGAAGGTTCACCCTAGGTCCTAGAGGCCGGGGAGCTAAATTATACATCACAATCTTAGATCCATAATCCATGCAAGGGAAAGGTTCTGTGCACCTTTATACCCAGGAGAAGAAAAATGGCCACATACCAAGCAATAATTACATAAGCGTGACTTCACTCTGCACAGTCATGGTTACCCAGGAATATGTGGCACCTTCCCATGGGAAGAAAGTTCAACATCTTGTCCCATACCAAAGCCATGACAGAGAAAACTCAAACCCTTTTTCTTGTCTCTATAGCAGTATATCACCTAATACAGCTTCATTTTGTTTTGTGTCATCCAGATGGCTACTCAATAAAGGATGCATGAGTTTAATTGGTCACAAACAAAAGAATACATTGAAAATGACTGTGTTCAATACAAACTCAAGAGAGAATTTGTGAATGGTTATAAGCTCTGAAACTGCAGCACCAAACCAGAGGCCATGATGGCAGTCATGTTCTCAGATTCTCTAAAGGAAACGTGCTTTCCAGGCACAGTTTTGCCACCAGCCCTCTGGGTAACTGCATAGGTTTCCCAATTTTTATCGTTTAGCTGAAGAATTTGATCTAGAATATTTTTATTTCCTTGTTTCACTTCCCCCACTGAACACCGCACAGCTATGAAATCATTCATCTGAGTTGGTTTCTATCAGTCATTTGGGTAGGGGCCCAACTCTTTCTCCTGTCTGGGAGGCAGGGGTCCTTTCTGGCTCATTTTTATGTTCAACCCCCAACCCTCATACAATCCTTTGCTCACAATAGCTGTTTCATTGAATGTGTGCCTGATTAACCTACAGCTCGAAAGTTCTATAATAACATAATTTTAAAGTTAGTATCATGGTAAGTGCTGTAATCTCTTAATTAAAACCCTCACCTAGCTCCCCGGGTCAGTGTCCTCACTGTGAAGCCACCTATTCAGTAGTCACTCCCTGATGCAAAGTGTTCCCTCTGACCCAGGGCCAGCAGAAGAAATAAAGCCTTGAGAAGTCTGAGCGCTGATTCTGATGCTTCCACTAATTCTGATTCCTCTGAAATTCATTTGAATCTTTCTGGTTTATAATCTCAACAAGACCCAAGTTCTGCCTGTGGGAGCTAATACCATCTAACTGTCCAGACATTGTTCTCTGATTTCTGGTCTGCAGGCATCAGCAGAGAAGCGCCCATGCCCTGGGTTATATGGTTGGCTCCTCCTCACTCATCATTTCTCATCCTGAAAGTCATCTCAGAGATGTCTGCCCTACTTTCCTTCAAAACACTTATCACCATTTAAATTATGTCTGGGTTTTATAAATATGTTAATGATTTTTAATACAATTATTTGTCTGCATTTTGTTTTTTAATGTATCAATGTGCTTCCTCCTTTACATTATAATTTTCACCATAAGGGTGATATATTTAGACATAGATAGATATAGATATAGACATATATTTCAACTTTTGTGTGCTGGAAGTTCTTTATTTACAACAAACTTGTGTCCTATCCACGCCCCTATATACAGTTTGCTCCTGCAGACCACACCTGGATATCCCCATTAATGGACAGCCCTGGATAGCCCATGCCAGGTAAAGAAACTTCCTATGAAGTTATCTGTAATCCTTCTCGTCTCCAAATAAAAGTAGTTTTTAAGTAAAATGTATCACTTCTGTGAGTTCTTAACTTTGTCAATCCCCCAGTACAGACTGTGCCTTTTGCCATCTTAACCTTGACTTTGCACCCAGCTGACTTCCTTTGTCTTTCGGCTACCTAAGCACATCACTATCAAGCATCTCAAGTCTCCCATCACTGTCTTCTGATAACTGAAGTTATGTTAAAAGCCTTCTTAAACTCCATCTGCAGGACAATCTGTTCCTCTTGGTGCTCTCAAGCTCCACTGGTTTCCTTGGGTACATTTTGTTTGCAATTCTTCCTGGCACTGTCGTCACGCCCCAGTGATGGAGCTCGTTGCCCCAGTGTTTGGTGGCTGTGACCGTGAGAGAGGAGCTGTGTGAGCTGAGGCAGGCTGCCTGTCCAGGCTCCACTCTCATGATCGTCATGTCTGTATGACAGCCCGAGGGGCTGGTGACAGTGCCGTCTCAACACTCTGGCATGATAGTGCACTTCTAATTTGAGAATCCAGTGCAGCACAGAAAAGAGTCGTGGAGAAAGGCACGGCCAAATGGCTTTGCTCCTTGTGCTAAGATGACAAATCTGCACAGTGGGCACCAGGCCATTACTAATGCTGCTCTTGGATAGAGTACATGTGAAAACAATACCAACAATAACTTTTATCTTACAATTTGTTAGAACCAACATGTACTGAGTACCCAGCCAGTGCAGGTGCCCGGCTAACACCATGAGGCTTACAACCAATAAAGCCATTGTACTTCCCCTAGAGGAGTCCACTCTCACAACCAAATGTCTTCCCAGCACTTCCAGAGGACAAAAACAGATTTTTTAAAACCCTGTCTTGGTAATCGTGGTGATGTTAAATGGTCCAAATGACCTTTATCCTCCCGCTGATTACCCTATTGAGCTTTGCACCTTTGTTAAATCATTCTTTAAAGTTGACTTTGCATCAATCATTGGTGTGGCTTCCTCTGCACTTTCGTGTTATGCCAGCCTGGGAAAGGGCAGGGCTGAAAATAGACTTTTTGATGCTCAACTTCCAACCTTTACATAGCTCGTTGTCACTAAATGTGGGACTAACCAAATTCTAGCTCTAACAATCAATGACCATTTAAAGGAAACAAAGGGTGTCTGTTTTCTCTATCTCCCTTATATTTACAATATGTAAACACCCACCAGTAGATCCTGAAGGATTATATAATACTAGAAACCTTTAAAAAGCCTTATATTATAATCTAGTTCCATCCAATGACCCTTTTGATGAAGGGCAAAAAAAGGTACCAAATCCAAAGGAATTTCTCAAGGCAGCAAGGCTTCTTGTGATAGAGCCATGATAGAACTCGTATTTTTTCTCATCTGATACTCTGCACATCCACTCTGCTAGGATTCTCAGAGCCGGTTGCTGCTATCTCTCCATCAGGTCGCACTAATGTGTGTAAAATATGGTGATATTTCTTTCCTATAAGTGTCCGATCAGCATCCAAGGCTATAGATTTATAAGGCACAAATGGTGGACAGCTCCACCACCTCAAATTCCCAAGCATCTTAAAGCTATGACAAAAGAAAAATTATAAGGTTGATAAGCAACGTTTCTCAATAAGGACTGGTGTCAATGGCTTCCCTGGTCCCTTCATGGTCGCCCCTTGTCAGTTTCCAGGACTGTCCAGGTCTCAGGCCTGGCTAGCTATGTTCCAGATGGGAACAATTACCTTTAGGTGCCTGAGGGCTATTTGCTTTAACAGAAGGGAGAGAAAGAGAAGACAGTATTTGAGGGAGTGAAGCAGTCTTAGTAAGAGAATGATCTTAGCAGTCTTTCATAGAGGGATGTCGTGCAGGTGTTCTGTGGGCAGGAGGAGTGACAGAGTCAGAGTGAGCAGGGTCTGGGAAAGAATGTACATATGTTCCCGACTGTCTTCTCCTGCAGCTTTTTTTTTGCAGTTTTGGCCCGGACTGGGCTTGAAACTGCCACCCCGGGGTATATGGGGCCAGCACCCTACTCCTTGAGCGCAGGCACCATCCTCCTACAGCTTCTGATAGAGATGTAATCCCATGGCTCTTGCACCACAGGTGCAAAGATTGCCAATCACTGCTGTTCTCATCTCGGGAGCTCTCATTTAGGAGAGCCGAATCCCTCCCCAAACCCTATCACCAAGGTGTTTCTTATGATTATTGAATGTTCCAAGCTTAGCTCTCGCTTCTCTGTTTCACCTGCTTTATGGGCTGCTACAGACTGGACATTCAGAGAAAGGTTCACCTGATCAGTCCCAGAGCAATTATAGTCAGGGCACTGATGCCAATGTTCACAGCAGCAGCAAGCTACTTGCCAAATTCTCTCCTTTGTCTAGTATGGATCTTAAATAAGGACAACTGAGAGGGGAGTGTCTGATTTAGAAGTGTACTGGTCACAAGGACTAAGAAAACCCATTTAAAATCTGAACAATAGGATAATGATTAGTTTATAACACTGATTCTCATCCCTACATGCAGAGTGGAAACCACAAAGGAACCTCTAAAAGTATCAGTACCTGAGCCCATTCCAGACCATTTAAGTCAGAATGTCTGGGGGGGATGGGGAGGCAGTATGGGGATTACCATGTTTCAAAACCTCCCCAAGTGACCCTAATATGCGACCAGAGCTGAGAGTTCTGGGTTATGCCTTTGTAATCACACTAGTCTAGAGGTTCTAATTCTTTTTTCCCACTATCCAATGTGCCTGCACTCTAGAAAAGTTACATCTTTTTTCTAGTAATAGAAGCCAATTAAAGCATTGAAAGGGGCAAAGGGGTGCTTTATGAGGGCAATAAGGTGGATATCATCTAGGAAAGCACAGCAGAGTCTCAAAGGAAGCTTGTATGGAGGAAACATCTCTCTCACTTTTTCTCATCTCTAACCCCCTTGATGGTCACAGACCTTTTTCAAGACTTCTCTTTCTCCTTGACCATGTGCACTAAAGAATCACAGGGACATAAATTTGGAAAGGAAATGAAAGTTTTACTTCTCGTGAAGGGTCTGGGCTGGCCATCTTGTCAGCTGGGAAGCATAGCTTCTGGCAAATATCAGAGACAGACACTTGAAGGAAAGGGTAAAGGGAACAGAAATTTATGCTGAACAGGGTGGCTGAATATACCTATTTAGCAAACTGTAGCAACAGTTATGAATACGTAAGAAAGGAGAAGTGTGCTTGCACAACTGAGCTTCATGCTGCCTCATGGATGCCGTGTTCAAACAAATGGCAGGATTAGCATGACCTGAGGGTGAAGTTTTCAGCACTCTGAAAAAGGTCAAGCATGGGACATGAAGTCCCTCTGTGTGCAGCCTCCATAGACTGGCCAGAATTATTCCATGAGCTATGGTCAGTGGCCTCTTATGTGGTAAGAATGCTGGTCAGCTGTATCAGAGCTGCAGAGAGCAGCAGCAGTATTGGGCAGCTGGTTGAAGCCAATAGTAGAGAAAGTCTGTCCTGTTTCTGTTCAGCCCTCAGGGGAGAAAGCCCAGTGGTATAGTTAGGGAGGCAGGGAGTATAACAACGCGTGTCTGACCTCCCATCCTACTATCACTGCAAACTCAATTTCGAGGTTTCTCTGAGGTCCCCTTGTCCATTCAGTTGGTTGGAGGTCTTAGACTTTAATTTTTATTTCTTAGTAACATTTGAAAGACGTAACATCTAATCCCTTTTCACTTCATTCCATGCTGTGTTGTGAAAAGGTATTAAATAAAGTTCTTACTTTCCCTGATGCTCACCTTCAGATCAAGGATGGTGCATTGCTTTGGACCAAAGGACGCTGCAGAGCTTACACACCAAAAGTCTGCTGTAACCTCATCTTCCAGGGGAGTTACAGCTTGGAAGTGTCCACCAAACAATGCCAAATTTGAAGGCAATTCTGCAAATAATTACATATATAATATTCTCTGGAAATCTCTCTCTTTTTTTGGCAGTTTTTGGCCAGGACCAGGTTTGAACCCACCACCTCCGGCATATGGGGCCAGCGCCCTACTCCTTTTAGCCACTGGCACCACCTCTACATGTATTATATTCTCATAAGCAAAATATCTTCAGCTCTGAATTTTAAGAAGCCATTTCAAAGATTTACTCTTAAATGTTTTCACTTGACTCTGTTAGGGAAGACACAACTTACTTTTTTGTGTAGAGCAGTGATCTTGAGTAAATATTAGTTGACATTTATTTGAAAAATAAATAAAAGTAACATCTAATCCCATTTCACTTCATTCCATGCTGACATGGATTCAGGCTGATTAGGTGAAGAAAAAAATATATACATAAGAACTGCTCCATTAAACCTCTAAACGCAGACCCATCGGCAGTGGGAAGATGTTAGCTGCTCACAGAATTGTGTGTCTGTGTAGGAAGAATCACAATATGCGGAAAGTTTAAGCTACTATTATCACTTTGGTTCCCAAATCCCACCCTTCTGGAGGTCTAGGAATCTATGCTATACGAAAAGAATGTGTAGTCTCACAATGAAAATAAAAAATTAATCAATGTAATTATCAAAAGTGAGCAAGCAATTTGAGCACCCTCCTTTTAAACTAAATCTCTGAACATTCCCCCTTCAATTATCTTTCTTCTATCTTTTCGTCTTTTAAATATTTCTATTGACAATTAGTGCAATATTGTCATGGGTTTATGGGGAATTTTCTTTTTCAAGGCAGGATAAAATGTAAGGATATAAATGTAATTTTAATTTGATTAGATGGTTTCATTTGTTACATAGTTTTATAAGAATTCAAAAGTTACCTTGAAAAGGAGAAAACAAAGTATTAGAAAAGCACTTAACTCAGTCTAAGAAAATAGTCAAAAATATACATGGACATTCAAATCCTCTCTTCCTTTGAGGTAATAGAAACACTAATTAATCCAATTTGATCACTGCACTATGTATGCATGTTTCAACTAAAAATAAAAGCAAGATTCCTAACACCCTGAAGACAAACAAGATCAGGTCCCTGCACCCTGAAACCCAGTCTCCAGACAACCATTGATCTCTTTCTGTTACTCTGGGTTAGCTTGCTTTTTCTAGAATGTTTTATGAAAGGAATCGTAAACTATGTATCCCTTTTGTTGTCTGGCTTTTTTCATTCAGCATAATTATTTTTAAATTTACTAATGTTGTAGTAATTCCTTCTTTTTTATGGCTGAATAGTATTACATTGTATGGCTATATCTCAAATGATTTATCCACTGATGGCTATTTAGTCTGTTTCTAGTTTTTAGCGATTACCAATAAAGTTACCATATAAGTGATTGTGTAGCTAAATGTTTTCATTTACTTGGTGTAAAAACTCAGAAGTAGAAGCGCTTAATGATAGTTTTTGTGTGTATAATTAATGTTTTAAGAAATGGTTTATTCCAATGGTTGTCTCATTCTACACTTCCAACAGCAATTCCAATTGCTCCACACCCCCTGAAACTTGGCCTAAGTTTCTTACATTGTATACATTCTGGTAAGTACAGAATAACAGCTTGTGGTTTTTAATTTACACTTCCCTAATAACTAATGACATTGAATTTCTTCTCGTGTGCTTATTTCCATCCATATATCTTCCTTGGTGAAGAGTCTCTTCAAATCTTTTTGTCTATTTTTTATTATTTTTGTGTGATTCTTACTATTGAGTTTTGACAGTTCTTTATACATTCAGAAAACAAGTCCTTTATCACATGAATAATACACAAAAAATGTCCTATTGTTCCATTAACAGCGTTTTGTGACAAGCAGAAGTTCTGTCTCAAAAAAAGAAAAATAAATAAATCTAGAGTCATAGCTTAAGCCCTGCAGAAACTGTAGAGAATGTTGTCTGGCTAACTAGCTGTTTGCTTCCTGATTTACTAAAAAGGAAAGTGGAGTCATTGCTGGGAACTAAATTGAAGAGCTAATAATTTGAATCTGCATCACTAGTGATCACGCTTACTTTTCAGATCTACTTTTCAAACTAGCAAAAGTGGAGCAATGATACCTCTGAGGAGTTATAATGTGTACACTTCTTAAACCTAAAAAGTACCCTTGTATTAAGCATTTACTTCTGGGTAGACAACTTGTCACAGAAGCCTCTGTCTACCCAAGTGTGTGACTGACTTTCAGCTCCATATCTCTGCAGGTTTAATGCTGATAATCCAATAAAAAATACGGTTTAAAAAAAGTTGCTACCTTTGTAGTTCTGCTGACAATATGGACTATAGAAAATCTATTCCCTAGGCATGTGGCTAATTACACACTGTCATTGAGGTTGGCGTGTCCCTTTGTTCTTGCAAAATCAGTTGGAATAAGCCATTAGCTTTCTATCATACCAGCATTAGTGGATTCAGCATGTCGGTCCCTCTCTGATAGAAAATTTATAGGCAATAAATAATTTAACATTGAAATTTACATTACATGGAAATTTCCTGATGTGATATCAGGAATTATTATCTGGAACACTTATAGGCAAAAAGAAAAATCTTTTGTACAGTAACTATATCAAACATAAAATTTAAAAATCACCATTAATCCAAAAATAAACTGACATCAGATGCTGTTAATTCAAAGGAGAAAAGTCATCAGCACTCTTATTTAAACATTGATACAAAATTGTAAGTTACACTTGGAAAATCAATATGTTTGTGGAATTAAGGAAGGGCCATCAAGAAGTAAAATCCTCACAAAGGCTTTTGAAAAACTATTTATCTAAAACTCTTTATTCTCCTTTAGCTAAGGTTTCATTCTTGCCCATGAATGAAAACATCATTCTAAATAAAACAAGAGATTCAGCATTTGAATACAGACCAGAAAAATATGCAATAATCTATGTCAGAGGAAGAACAAAAACTTAGATCTTACTAGAATAATAAAGCCTTGCATACCTTTCTAGATTAGAATTATTAAGGCTATACATTTTCTTTTCATCTCAATGTAATTTCTTTCCTAATAGAAATTCTGCTAAAAATATCAACTACAATCAAGGACAACATATGGTAATGAAGGTAGATTCCCAGAAAGGTTTTCTACTCTATGGCTGATCCTTGAATGAGAAAATGAGGAGAAATACATTATTACAGCATTAAGCAATTAAAGAAATATTATCAAATGAGAGTGGTCCAAAGAAAGTTGAAAGTTGGAATGGAGAAATTTTTCTCCTGCTCTGAGTCAAGCATCATGCTTTTAATTTACAATGCTTTTTTTTTTTTAAACCAACTTAGTGATTTTTATTGATGGGCGGCGACTTTATACTCCTAGGTATCACTACACTGTGTATAGTGAGGGACGCAGCATTGTAGAAGAGCAGACTGCAGAGTTAATAGGGACGCAGGAGAGACCAGTCTTCACCACCGTGCCCACTTCTCATCGTGTGTACACAGAAGCATGAACGCAATTTGAAATCTTTTAATGGCAATAAAGTTACAATCACCCATCTATGTAGACTATGTAACTCCAAATATTTGATCTGCAATGTGTATATAAGCAGTTTTTCATCGCACAATTATCAAAATGTATTCTTCCTATTAGGAACCGGCAACTTATTTTTGTGTTTATTTTTCTGTGAAGTAAGAACTATTTCTTCTTTGATAACTGGCTCATTTTTATTGTTTATCAAAAGCTAAAGGGTGGGGAGGAAAGTGTGATGGATTAAAAAATTTCATTTTTAAGGAAAGATAAAATTCATTTTCACAAATTTACAAGTGTTGCTGGTGCAGGATTTAAATGACAAGGACTTGCCTTGGGCTTTGTGCACAACCTAGATACATTGATTTCTAACTTCCAAATCATCTGGTTGAAACAGACACGTTGGCTTGATTTTAGAATATATACAAAACCCCATATTTCTGAAATAATGCTGATTCCTAAGACAAGAAAGTGGAACTTGCATTTGATTCCCAGCCTAATTGCTTAGTACAATGCTTTTTAAATAACATCAGTACAACTTTCCCCTTAGTATTCAAAAAGAGTGTTATTTCAATAAAACTTCCTCCTGAGTCTATGGAGCAAAGAATAAGAATCTCTCTTTCCACTCCCACCAGAATCTGGAATAAGTTTGCCTAGGTCTTCCAAAGAATTTCTTGCCAAGTCTCAGAAGTCACCCACAAAATGACTTCCTGAAAAGCAATAAATCAGAAGTTGTAGTCTGGTCGCTATGTAATAGGAATATGTCACCAGCATAGAATTCAAGGAAACTGGATTCTGTGTCAGCTAGACACCCACAGGAAAGCAGAACCACTCCGGGAGACATCGACTAAGCAGAGTGGCTTAGATTTATTTTCTCCTCCTCCTTCAAAATTCTTAGAACTGAAATTAGGGGTAGGAGTCTTCTGTGCGTACTGAACCTGCCAACTGGAATAAGAAGAGCATCACAAAATCCCTTGTTACTTACACTCATCTCCCTACAATCCCTGACGTGGCAAGGATGAGATGAGGCTTCCCTGTGCTTTCTGTCAGGAAGACCCCTTTGGGGCTGGTGTTTTAGCAGCACCAGAACTTGGACCAGGGGCACAGGGGTAAGGAGCTGGCGGGTCTGATATTAGGAAGAGAGTTGACGATGGGAAATACGGGGCAATGTCTTTATTCCCATTAAATAATTACTATGCATATTTTTCAGTGGTCAACAGGACTGACAGCCTTTGAAGAAGAAACATCAAATATCACCTAAGGGTGTCATGAGATGTCACATGAAACTATTAAGATAATGTCTGGAGAAAACTTGGAAATGTATGAATAGTAATAGAAATCAACATTTTTGTGGGATTTACAATTTACAATACATGTAACCTCCTTGTTCTATAAAATAGTGATAATAATATTACCCAAGAAATAGGCTTGCAGTTAAACTAAATCAGTTAAAACTAAGAATCTGGAACAAGACCTACTCCATACAATGTTATTATGCATACATTATGTGTGCTAATATTATTGCTCCCATTATTAGCTGTTTTTGTGCTTTTCTACATTATTATCTCGGTGTTACAAATGAGATAACTGAAATTTTCTAATTACAGATTTTGTGTTCTTTTTTTGTACCCCTTCTAGTAACAAAGCAATTATTTACTGTATTATTACTTTTATTACTGCTAGAATTAATATTCATTTAGTGTTAATAACATGTCAAGCAGAGTGCTAAATCTTTCATAGATGTTGGCTCATTTAACCCCTGATGTTGTTGTATGGGTAGATAGCCTTCTCCACATTTTGGTAATAAAATGACTAAAGCCCAGAGAAGCTAAATAGATTTATTAAAGTCACACAACTTAGAAGTTGAGCAAGGATTTGAACACAAATCATGTTGCTTAGAAAAGATTAAATTCTTAACTATTCTCACGCCTCTCTCTTATTCCATTGTAATCACTGTAGGATTCATCAGTTTTTCAGTTCCATCACCAATTGATACATAAATCAAATGGATGGGCCTTAAAAGACCTCATTTCCTTTCTCGTGTCCAGAGCCTGGTCTATCAAGGAAGACGCTGTGAAGATCATGATGCTGTGCTTTCAAAAGTCACCATCGTCCTCAGAGTATCAGTCCTGCTCTCTGGATGTAGATCTAAGCTTTGCTGGGGTGGAAGGACTTGTCCTCTTCATTGCAGGGCACTAAGCAGCACCCCAATGCTGTACCCCCTGAATACAGCACACAGACACCACCAACAGGGATAGCCTCAGTGTCTCCAGATATTGCCACTGTCCCCTTGCAATAAAATTGCCCCAAGCTGAAAACCACTGACCTGAATTTTCTTATTAAAATTCTCAGATCTCAAAGGAAGTAATAACAGGGATTTAAACCCAAATCACAAGGAAGGATTGAGTTCAGGTTAATTTAGGGAAGATGAGAAATGTCAGCTCAGGCAGGACTGGCTGGAGGCCAGAGAGACAAACTTCAGCTCAAATCAGTTCAACAAACATTGACCAAGTGCCACCAGCTCTGAGCTATGCAGTGGACTTGAAGGAATTACACAACCCTGACCTTTGGGGACCCACCATTAGCCATCTCCTACTCAAGGTTTTCCTCAGGCTAGCTCTGCCACAAGAGGCCTTCCCAAGATGCTTAAATCCCATGATTTTAATTTGCCCATACTTCATTTGTTTTCCCTCTCTGAAACTACCTGGAAGAGGGAACCTAGATTTAAACTTTTAATAAAAAGGCACAGAGTAAAAATCCATGTTCCTTGAGGTCAGAGCATTGATTAGCTTTAACTTCAAAAGCATAGGATTCCACTTAGATGAAAACAAAATGTTCTTCTGAGACAAAAATCTTGCCAGTCTAAAAGTGTTTCACCTCCTCCTAGCACTTTGGGAGGCCAAGACGAGTAGATTTCTTGAGTTCAGGAGTTCAAGACCAGCCTGAGCAAGAGCAAGACCACATCTCTAGAAAATAGCCAGGCATTGTGGTGGGTGCCTGGAGTCCCAACTACTTGGGAGGGTGAGGCAAGAGAATCACTTGAGCCCAAGATTTTGAGGTTGCAGTGAACTATGATGCCACAGCACTCTACCAAGACAACAAAGTGGGACTTTGTCTCAAAAAAAAAAAAACAAAACAGGTGTTTTACCTACAAAGGTTCTGCAGCTGTTTCAGGAGTTCTTTAGGCTTGGGTGGTAGTTGTTATTTCTGAAGTGTTTTTCTCATATAATTTTTAGTGAGCTTAGTCTTTTGTATTTCTTTAGAGTGAGACCATATGAGTTCAAATCCTGGCTCAGCCACTTACTATTTGCGTGTACTTGGGCAGATTACGCAAACTCTCTGTGCCTCAATTTTATCTAAAAATTAGAAGAAATAGTAGCGCCAACATCATCAAGCTAATTGTAAAGATTAAATCAGCTAATATTTATTAAGCACTTAGAATAACTCCTAGCACATATAAGTATTCAATAAATGTTAGTTGCTATTATTAATGCTATCGTTGTTACTTTAATAGTGAATATTCAGGCATCTTTCATGTGCCTGCCTCTGTGATAGATATTTTAGATTTGTTATCTTTTATAAACTTCCACAGAAATATTGATGTAAGTGTTATTATTTTAATATTGTTATGGATATAAAACCTGAGATTCAAGAAGATATGTACTTCATCCAAAGAAAACTATGCCCAAATTCATAGTCGGTAAGTGTAATAGTTAGTAAACTTGGCCAAGGTCTTAGTAAGTGATGAATCCAAGAGCTGCAATCCTTAGCTCAAAATAAAGAAGTTAACAATAACTAAATATAGAGGAAAGGTAACAATTAGATACTGGCTGCAGAGATGAGAAGCGTGTTAAACATAATGGTTAAGAATGAAATCTTTAGCGACAAGAACCCGTGGGTATTGAATAGGCTTCTCTCATAGATGTTGTTTTTAGTTTTTAAGTTTTTGACACTTGAAGAGGCATCCTTCAGTCCTCAAAAATTTCAGTGAGAAAGAATGTGAGGTAAAAGATACTAGACAAAGAGTTACAGACTTCCTTTAAAAAAAATCTGCAACTGTTCATCCATTCAATGAGTGTGTATATAATCATCCCTTTCATGAGTTGAATTATGTCTCCCCAAATTTGTAGGTTAAGGAGCTTAACCCTCCAGTACTTCAGTATGTGACCTATTTGGAAATAGGATTGTTGCAGATGTATGAGAGCAGAGTGAAACTTAATCTGACAAGACTGGTGTCCTTAAGAAAAGGTGGGGTGGTGGGAATTTTTAATCAGAAAAGAATAGAAAGAAAATGCTATGAAGAACACATAAGGAAAAAACAAGATGACTATGGGTAAGCCCAGGAGAGAGAGGCCTGGAATAGATCCTTCCCTTTCAAATCTCAAAAGGAACCAATCTCACCAACACCTTCATTTCAGACTTCAAGCTTCCTGAATTGGAGTACTATAAATATCTGTTGTTTAAGCCAACCAGACAGTAGTACTTTGAGACAATCTCTCCAGTGCACTAACTCAATCTCAAACTGTATCAGTCACACAGACTAGGTTAAGCTGCAATAACAAATGACACCCAAGTCACAGGGTCTCATTCCAACAAGAGTATCTCTATCACACAAAGTGTCTGCTACTCTCCAGGGAGGCTTTCCTCTTCAGTAGTTCAGTACTTCAGGATGAGTCCTTCTTGGGACACCTCCACACCATGATGTGGAAAGAGAGCTCTGGAGAGTCTCATGCTGGCAATTAAATGTTATATCAACTATTGGCTAAAACACAGTCCTTTCCAACTGCATGGAGGCTAGTAATGATATTCCAGGGGGCTAGTACAGGTAAGCATCGTATGTCCAAGAGGGGTAGGAAAACTGACAACACCCACCATAAACCAACTACATGCTCAGTACTGAGCACACACAAGTTAAAAAAAACTGCTCTCACCCTCACAGGAATCATGATGTAAAAGAGGAAAAACAACTGGTAGATTTTTTTAAAATGCAAACAAATAATAATTGCATTTAAAAATCACTAACACACATAAAATCCAAGTGGTGGTAAGTGCCTTGAAGAAAAGTATTAGGGCACTTGATAATGTACAGTAGAGAGGAAGGGGTTGACCATAGAAGGATTTTTGGGGAGACCTCTTCAAGATGACTTTCAGGTGGGGAAGAGCCAGCCTTGTAAAGAGCAGGGAGAAGAATCCTCTAAGGACAGGCCTTTTTACATTGTAATATCAAACATTTACATATTGCTTACCATGTGCCAGGAGCTATTCTCTACTTTATATTTTTATATGAATATTATATATTTATATAGATGCATTTTAATTGGATTTCTCAGTGAGGAAAGACACAGAAGGGTAAAGTGACTTGCCCAGGGTCACACAGCTAGTAAGCAGGAGAGCAAAGATTCAAACTTAGGCACTTTGGTTGCAGAGTAGAGGGGAGTAATCGAGGGATGTAGAGCAGTAAATGATTGTGAGGGAGGACAAATGGATGGGAAAGAAATAGGTTGACTTGTAGATTAACCTGAAAGACAGGTGTTTAGGACTCAAATAATTTCAGGCAGCTCCACCTACATCCCTGACCCTCATTCCTGAAAAATTTTGGGCCTCTGATCAGGCCAGTCCAGTTTATGCAAGTAGAGTTTCTTGACTTTGAATGGCCTTCGATTCAAAATTTTGTTTATACCAGGGACTCAGATTTTGGAGTGAAATTTCCTTAGCTCCTTCACTCTCTTCAGATTCCCAATTTCACTTTTAATGACTCTTGTGATCGCATTAGGCCCCCCAGAAAATAAGGTAATCCCTCTATTTTAAGGTCAGATGATTAACAACCTCAATTCCACCAGCAACCTTAATTCCCCTTTGCTATGCATGTAACTTAACCTCTTCATGGGTTCCTTGGGCCTGGGATAGAGATATTCTGCCTACCATGCCTCTTAAAGACTATCAGGAGTGGTTTGACTTAATAAATAAAATAAAGTTTTGTAATGAATTTCTTGGCAACCATTAGAAACAAAAATATTTGTGACATAGAGAGATAACATAAAAGGATTTATTTATGTGATAACTGCGGCATAATGTGACCTTCACCATCTTTCACTCCTGAATTTAGTCCAGATAGTTGGATCAATAGTAAAGACAGGTAAGAACATATTTGCTTTATATATTTATTTGCTTTCAGTAACTCTCTACTATAATACAATTTTTTTTCTCTGATCAAGATCGTTTATACTTCTTACATATTGGATGTCTCTCTAAATTTAGCTCCCAATAAAAAGGTATACTTCTATTCTTTCCTCCTGATATTAGGACTTGGAAAACAATTCCTCAAAATTAAGGCCTCAGAAGCAGCCTCAAAAAAGGAAAGTTTTCTCTGACCCTCTCCTGCCCTCGTATCTCTCAGTCATATCCTCCAGTGAGGCTAGTCACAGAAACTAGAAACCTTCTTTCCCAAGGTGAGTCACAACTCAGAACCCTCTTTCCCCAGAGCCAGCCATAAAATCTGGAAACATTACTCTGGCTTTCCCTCCACATTGCTGTGTAAAAACTGGCTATATAAAAAAATCATCTGACCTACCTGTTTAAGTATCACTCATAAGACACCCCCACCAATTCCAGGATGGTCACAGAGGCTCATGCCTGTAATACTAGCACTCTGGGAGGCCAAGGTGGGTGAATTGCTTGAGCTCACAGGTTGGAGACCAGCCTGAGCAAGAGCAAGACCAAGTCTCTACTAAAAATAGAAAAACTGAGGCAAGAGGAATTGAGCCCAAGAGTGGGAGGTTGCTGTGAGCTGTGACACGATAGCAGTCTACCCAGGGCAACAGCTTGAAACTTTTTCTCAAAAACAAAAACCCCCATTCCAGAGTGGGTCCCACCCCATACCCAGGAGGAAAGATACATTCTTTGAGAAGCCAAGAAGAATCTCGACAGACAGTCCTTGCTAATTTCTCCAGTCTGTTAGCATTAGATCCTACTCTTTTTGTTTAATCCTATTTCTATACAGCTGTCTACACTTTGTTAAACCCAAGCATAACATGGACAGTTACCCCGGTATCTTTGGGTCTTCATTCTGAAGGCTCCTGTGTATATACACATGTTAATAAATTTACATGCCTTTCTCCTACTAATTTGCCACTTGTCAGTGATTTCCAGTGAAACTTCAGAGGTCAAAGGGGAAATTTTCTTTTGGCCCCAACACAGACTAACATTAAAGTAAAATGAGTTCACAGCACAGTATTTTTAGTATAACTCCATTATTTAGGTGTGTTGAGTGTTTTCATGTATGAGCATAGATGTGAATGTCTTCAAAAGAGCTCATAAAGATACACGCCAAAGTCATGGTCAATAGCTATCTGTAGGTGGAGAATATCAATGAGAATCACTTTTTATATGTTCCTGTTTTTCCAAAACAAATATGTACACAAGGAACAGAAGTTATTTCCATTTTAAAATAAAATTGAGTCTTAAGAAAATTTAAGGTTATTGTTGCTCTACCCCATACTCTGCTCATGGCTAATAATATTTCACGGCATCTCCAATAGATTCACACTCTACTGTCCCTAGGTCACAAGTTACACTTTACTCCATCCTCAGGTGTAGGAGAAACATAGGTCATGATTAAGTAAATAAATAAACCTGTGTTGAAAGTGAATAAATTACCATCAACAGATCACCGGGATTGCAACAGCACTAACACTTAATTAAAGAAAAAGAGTCTTTTTTTTCTTTGCCTCATTCACTTTCTGAGGAAGATTATTTGTCCCTAATTGATTTTTCTTTCCTTATTGACCAATATTCACCTGCTCATTTAACTTGAAGCTGTGGAGCTAGGGATTGTCCACTGGTTCATTATTATCTATATCCATTTTCCCCTTTTCAATTTCTTAACATTAACCCCTTTTTTATAATAACCATAGTTACCACATAACACCAACAGCTGAGATGGAGTTTACCAATGCTTAATTGAACTTTTAATGCAAACCCTGCCAAATAAACTCAAAAACTGAATACAGTTAAGTATAAGGGCTTCTTGATCCTTTCTCCCTAATATAGAGCATCCCCAAAACTTCCCTAAATTTTTTTAACTACAAGATAGGCATGTAGGCTTTTACCTTATAAAGATTTTACTGAAAGATATTGGAGCAGTACAAATATTTGGGCAACAGGATAGAACAAGCTATACTAGACTACAAAAGGGTAACACTTACCATCTCTGAAATATGGTCTTAAGAATATTCTTAGCAAATTGGCCTTCATACTATTTTCCCCAACTTTATTAAACTATATTTGGCAAATAAAAAGACATCAATTTATGATGCACAACATGATGTTTTCATGTATGTAAATGTTGTGAAGTGATTTAAAAAATCTAGTTAACGTATCCATCACCTAATATACTTTTCAGTTTTCCATTTTATATATCAGTTTTTGATAATAAGGATATTATCAAAATCCACTTTTAGCAATTTTAAAGTATACAATACATAGGCATACATTGTTTTATGAACTTCACTTTATTGCACTTCATAGTATTTACAAAATATTTTGTTTTAAATTGAAGGTTATGGTAACCTTGATCAAGCACATCTATCAATACCATTTTTCCAAAGGCACATGCTTGCTCCATGACTCTGTGTCAGATTTTGGTAATTATCACAATATTTAAAACATTTATGATTATTATTATATATGTTACAGTGATCTGTAATTAGTTATTTTTGATGTTACTACTGTAATTATTTTGAAGCTCCACAAGACATGCCTATAGACAGAAAACTTAATCAATTAATGTTACACGTGTTCTGAATGCTCCACCAACTCACTTCCTCTCTCTCCTTTTCCTCAATCCTTTCTAATCCTTGAGAAATAACAAATTGACATTAAGCAAAATAATAACCCTGAAATGACCTCTAAGTGTTCAAATGAAAGGAAGAGTTGTACATTTTTACTTCATAGGAAAAGCTAGAAATAATTAAGCTTAGTGAAGAAGGCATGTCAAAAGCTAAGATGGGCCAAAAGCTAGACATTTTATACCAAACAGTTAGCTAAAGTGGGAATGCAAAGGAAGCATTCTTGAAAAAAATTAAAAGTGCTACTATAATGAACAAGATTGATAAGAAAACAAAATAGCCTTGTCATTGAAACAGAAAAACTTTGAGTGATCTGTACAGGAGATCAAACCAGCCACAACATTTCCTTAAGCTAAATTCTAATGCAGAGCAAGGTACTAACTCTCTCTAATTTTCTGAAGTCTAAGAGTGATGAGGAAGATACAAAACAGGCTTATAGCTAGCAGAGGTTGGCTCACAAGGCTTGAGGAAGGAACATAAATGTTTCCATAACATAAAAGTAGAAGGTGAAAAAAGGGCTGATGTAGAAGCTAAAGCTAATTATCCAGGAGATCCAGCTTAAGATCAGGGATGAAGGTGGCTACACTAAACAACAGATTTGGACTTTTATTGCTAAAAAGGAGACGTCAATGCCTTCTTTCAACACTTCATAGACGAAATGGCTCTCTTGGTAGGAGCCAATGCACCTAGTGACTTTAAGGTAAAGCCAATGTTCATTTATCATTCTGAAAATCCTGGGGCCATTAAGAATTATACTAAATCTACTCTGCCTGTGCTCTATAAATGGAATAACAAAGTCTGGATGACAGCACATTTGTGACAGCATGATTTACTGAATATTTTAAGCCCATTGTGGAGACTTATTCCTCAGAAAAAAAATTATTTCAAAATATTACAAATATTATTAAATATTACTGCTCATTTATAATGTACCTAGTCACCCAAGGGCTCTCGTGGAGATGTACAAGATTAATGTTCTTTTTATAGCCACTAACTTAACATCCATTCTGCAACCAAGGTCAAGGCCAAGGTCAAGGAGTAACTTTGACTTTCAAGCCTTATTTATTATTTGAGAAATACAGTTTATAAGGCTACAGCTGACTTAGATAGAGATTCCTCTGATGTATTTTGGCAACATAAATTGGAAACTTTCTGAAAAGGATTTGCCAAACTAGGTGCCATTAAGAACATTCATGATTCCAGGGAACAGGTCAAAATATCAACATTAACAAGAGTTTAGAAGAAATTGATTCCAACCTTCATGGATGACTTTAAAGGGTTCAAGACTTCAGCGAAGGAACTAAGTTCAGATGTAATAGAAATACCAAGAGAAATAAAATTAGAAGTAGAACCTGAACATTGCATTGCTGCAATATTATGATCAAACTTAAATGATGGAGGGGTAGATTATTATGGAAGAGCAAAGAAAGTGTGTTTTTTGAAATGGAATCTATTCCTAGCAGAGATCTATGAACATTGCTGAAGTGACAACAAAGGGTTTATATTTCATAATCCTAGTTGATAAAATAGCAGGAATGAGAGGACTTACTTCAATTTTAAAAGAAATTCTACTATGGGCAATACACTATATTTAACAGCATTGCATGCTACAGAAAAAAATCTTACATGAATAAAAGAGTCCATTGATTCAGCAAATTTAACTGTTGTCTTATTTTAAGAAGCCATCTCAACCTTCAGCAGCCATCACCCTGATTAGTCAGCAACCATCAATACTGAGGCAAGATCCCCATCAGCAAAAAGATTGCAACTTGCAAAGGTGCAAATGATTGCTAGCCTTTTTAGCAATAAAATATTTTTAATTAAGATATATACATGGTATTTTAGGCATAATGCTATTGCATATTTAATAGATGAGCATAATATAAACGTAACTTTTACATGTACTGAGAAACCAAAAAGTTTTTGAGATTTACTCTATTACAATATTTGGTGGTCTGAAACTGAACCCACAATATCCCCAAATTATGCCTATATTATTAACTGTGGTCACATTCCATAAACTAGATCTCCAGAATGTATTCATCCTACAAAAGTTATCTACCCTCTGCCAATGTCTCCCCATTATATTACCAGTACTTTCTACCTCTATGAGTTCAACTTTTTTAGATTTCAAGATCATGCAATATTTGTCTTTTTGTGTCCAATTTATTTCACTTAACTTAATATCTTCCACGTTCATATCTTTTGTAGAAAATGGGAAGATTTCCTTCTTTTTATGGCTGTATAGTATTTCATTGGAGATACATGTATAAAATACTATATATATATCATATATATATTTTATCTCCAATGAAATACTATATATATCACATTTTCACAACATTTGTCTTTTTGTGTCCAACTTCTATTACTTAACTTAATATCCTCCAGGTTCATATCTAGTGTAAAAAGTGGGAAGATTTCCTTCTCTTTATGGCTATATAGTTTTTCACTGGAGATGATATATATATATCATTATCTAGTATTATATATATGTTTTGTACATATAATATTACCTATAATATTATTATAGGACTATTATCTATAATAGACTATTATCTATTATCCAGATAATAACTGGACTATTATCTATTATAGACTATTATCTATTATTATCTGGATAATAGATAATAGTCTATTATAGATAATAGTATTATAGTATTATAGATAATAGTCCTATATCTATTATATAGATAATACTATATATAATAGATAATATCCTATATCTATGTATAATACTATATATAACACATATATATATCATCTTTAATGAAAACTATTTATATATCACATTTTCTTTATCCATTCATTCATTAATTTATACTTAGTTTGATTCCATATCTGGCCTATTGTTAAAAATGCTGCAATGAATATAGAAGTACAAATATTTCCTGGGCATACTGATTTCATTTCCTTTGGATATATATACCCATAAGTGGGATTCCCAAATCATATTGTAATTCTATTTTTAATTTTTTGAGAAACCACTTTAAAATGGTTGTGCTAGTTTATATTCCCACCAGCAGTCTATAAAAGCTCCTTTTTCTCCACATCTTCACCAGCACTTGTTATCTCTAATTGTCTTTCTGACAATAGCTATTCTAAGAGACATGAGATTGTTATGGTTTTAATTGGCATTTCTTTGATGATAAGTGACAATGAGTAATTTTTCACATACCTGTTGATCAATTGTATATCTTATTTTAGGATATGTTTATTCAAGTCATTTGCCCATTTTTAAATCAATTTGCTTTATTGTTATTGTGTTTCATTTCTTAATATATTTTGGAATTAACTTCTTATCTTATACATGGTATTCAAATATATAATACCATTTTGTATGTTGTCTCTTTACTCTGTTGATTACTTCCTTCTCTGTGCAGAAGCTCTTTGTTTTGATATCCCATTTGTCTCTTCTTGCTTTTGTTGCCTGGGGTTTCATGTCATATCCAATATATCATTACCTAGACCAATACAAGAATCAATGTTTGTTTGTTTTTTCTAGTATATTTGCAGTTTCTGGCTTATATTTAATCCTTCAATCCATTTTGTGTTGTTTTCTTTATATCATGAGAGATAGTTTAATTTCATTGTTCTTCATGTGGGCGTACAATGTTCCCAATGCCAGTGATAGAAAAGATTGTTCTTTCTTCATTGTGCTTTTTAGGGGGGTGGGGGGGCAGGGTGTTCTTTAGTTGACAATCAATTGACCATAGTGCATGAATTTATTTCTAGGTTCCCTATTGTGTTCTAATGGTCTATGTGCCTGCTTTTATGCCAGTATCATGATGTTTTGATCATTATATCTCTGTAATATATTTAAATCATGTAGTGAAATGCCTCCAGCTCTATTCATTTTGTTTAAGATAGTTTGAGTCATTTGGATTATTTTGTGGTTCTATACAAAATTTAGGATATTTTTTCTATTTCTGTGAAAAATATTCTTGGATTTTTGACAGGAATTGCATTGGATATGCATAGTAATGTGAACATTTTAATAATATTAATCCTTATAATTGATGGAAATAGGCTAGCTCTCCATTTATTTCTGTCTTTTTCCAGTATTTTCACCAATGTCCTTTTTTTTTTTTTGAGACAGAGCCTCAAGCTGTCATCCTGGAGAGAGTGCATCACAGCTCACAGCAACCTCCAATTCCTGGGCTCAAGTGAGTCTCCTGCCTCTGCCTCCCAAGTAGCTGGGAATAGAGGCGCTGGCCACAATGCCCGGCCATTTTTTGGTTGCAGCCATCATTGTTGTTTGGCAGGTCCAGGCTGGATTCGAACCCGCCAGCTCAGGTGTACGTGTCTGGCGCCTTAGCTTCGTTGAGCCACAGGTGCCAAGCCTCATCAATGTCTTATAATTTTTAGTGGACAGATCTTTTACTTCCTTAGATAAATTTATTCTGAAGTATTTTATTTTTATGGTATCATAATTGGGATTTTTTCTCAATTTCTTTTTCAAATAGTTCATAGTATATAAAAATATTACTGGTTTCTATTTATGGATTTTGTATCTTAAAACTCTACTGATTTTTTTTATTAGTCTTAATAAGGTTTTTAAAACTTTTCCACAATGGTATGCTTTAATTTCTTTCTGCTTATATTTCATATATCTACTGCAGGTTTTGTCTTTGTAGTTACTGAGTTTCACAAAAACATTTTATAGCGCTAAAAGTTTTTTTGAGGTAATAAATTAATTTCAACAATTTCCAAAAACTGTACATTTTAACTTCTCCTTCCCCGTATTTTTTGTTATACATGACACAATTCTCATCTTTTACATATTGTGTATCTATTTCTAAATATTATAGCTATTGTTATATTTAGTACTTCTGTCTTTTAACTTTTATACTAGAGTCATTTATACACCATCATTACTTTAGTGTAAATTTGATAAATTACTTACTTTTACAGTGAGTTATATACTTTCATATATCTTATGTTATAAGTTAACATCCTTTCATTTCAAAAAAACGGAGATTTTGCAGCATTTGTATTAACCTAGATGAAGGTGAAACACATCATTCTTAGTATAACATCACAGGAATGGAGAAGCATGAATCCTATGTATTCAACTTGGATATGAGGACAATTAATGACAATTAAGGACATGGTAGGGAATGGGGGAAGGGGAGAGCAGACAGAGGGAAAAAGAGGGAGGGGGTGAGGAAAAGAAAACAAAAAAAGAAAAGAAAAGAATGACTGATTCTCACATAATTTGGATTTAATTTTGACCAAAACACATTACTTAAACATTAATTCTTAATTCAACTTGTTAATATGTTGTTTAGGATATCGCATCCTCATTTATAAGAGAAATATGTTTATAATTTCCCTTTATAATAATATATTTTCTCCAATTTTAATATCAGATGTACCCAGATGAAGTAAAATGATTTTGAAGTATTTCTTCTTTTTCTATTGTCTGTAAGATTTGGCATGATCTGTTTTTTGAAATTATCTTTTACTTTTATTTATCAATATTAGTTGTCTATTTTTTGAGACTTTGGGGGAAAAAAGAAGTTAATTGATGACTCCATACTGAGCCTCAGAGTCAATGCATTCTATAATAGACATACTATAATGCATTCTATAATAGACATACTGTAATGCATTCTATAATAGACATACTTATCTGGCAATGTGAATGTTATTTTCTTTGCATTATTATTATTAATATTGCTAATATTTTGATGCAGCAATCGTTTGATTTCTTTTCTGAATGTATTTATCTTAATTCATTCTTTATGAGGTTTTTGTTTCTAGTCCTTATCTTAAACATTGTTATTGTTATTAAAATTTTAAGCCTTTTTAATTCTGTGAAGGCAAAAAGTGAAACCCTAATAAACACACGTATATTTATGAAAAAAAAAAACTTGAATAGCTTCCTTTACCATGCCTTGTAAAGCATGTGTAGGGGTGAGAAAGTCCCACAGCTTTTGTTTGGGAAAGTCCTCATCTCTCCTTCAATTCTGAAAGAGAGATTTTCTGGGAATAGTATTATTGGTTGATAAGCTTTTATTTTTATTCCTTAGCTTTTTGAAGTACTTTCCCTTCTCTCCTTATCTACAATGTATATCTGCTTTTTTTAAAAAAAAAAATCTACCTACAGTTTTATGGTGGTTCTTTTGTATGTGACAAATTGCTTTCCACTTGTTGCTTTCACGATTTTCTCTTTGACTTTTGAGAATTGATCATAATATGTCTGAGTGTAGGTCTCTTTATATTGACCTAGAGTGTAGGTGTCTATTTTGGAACATTTTGGCTTTTAGAATATGGATACTTATTTCTCTTCTCAGATTTGGAAAAATGTCTGTTATAATTTTTTTTAATGACAATAAACTTTCTGCCCCTTTATTTTTCTCTTTGCTCCCCTCTGGGATGCTCATAAAGTGTATGTTGGTTGTTTGATAGTGCCCTGTAAATTCTTTCACTCATTTCTTCTTTCTAATTTTCCAATCTTCCTCTGACCGGAAAATTCCAAATGATAGTGTCTTCAAAATCACTGATCATATCTTTCTTTCTCTTTCTTTCTCTTTCTTTTTTTCTTTCTTTCTTCCTTCCTTCCTTCCTTCCTTCCTTCCGCCCTTCCTTCCTTCCTTCCTTCCTTCCTTCCTTCCTTCCTTCCTTCCTTTCTTTCTTTCTGTTGTTGCTATTGTTGTTGTTGTAGTTGCATAATTGGGTATACTGTTGAAGTAAGTTTCAGTTTAGTCATAGTGTTCCTTAGCTCTAGATTTTTGTTCATTTGATTGATTGATTGATTGATTGATTGATTTAGTTTCTATCTCTTCATTTAATTTCTCATTTTAGTTTTGTATTGTTGGAGAGCTATGAGAGCTATGAGAGCTATCCTAGTTCTGGGTGGGCCTTGAGCCTGGGTCTATGGAGCCAAGCTAGATGCCAGGTTTCTGAGTTTGCTCTTATCCAGGCCTAGAAATGGAGGACTCTTCCTGTCCATCCCTGAATGGGGGAACTCTGTATCAACCTCAAGTTATTTGTTACTCATTTTCATATCCTGTATATATTAGGCAGTCATCATCTAAGCAAGAACCTTGAAGTTAAGTACATGGCTATTTTGCTGACCAGAAAACACAACTGCTCTCATTAAACCAAAAGTTGTAAACTAGTCTTATTTACCAAAGGTTTACCCAAGTCATGTGAAAAGGTAAAGTTTGTTATGTAAACTTTAAGCCAATATTTTTTCCCAAAGTTTCCAGTGCTTTAGGTGCAGCTAGAGAGATTTCCTTTATGGATGTACATTTATTTTACAGACTTTCAAAAATAGCCAGATAAATGCCAGAAAGTAGTATTTTGGAGACCAATCTAGTTAAATAGGTAGTCTTTTCTACTTAGCTTATTTCTTAATTATATTATAGAATTCATGGTCAAATCCTTTCAAGAACAGAGCAAAGAACACATTCACAGTTTCCAAGCCCTCATGTTAAAGTATGTGAAAAGTAGGCACAACTGGAAAACAGCACATCCAGATCTGTAAAAACATTAATTACATTTAATCCTTCCCCCAAAGGGAAATGCTATGACACTGGGCTGCACAATGCTTCCACAATGCCCCTCACTAAAAAGACATTTCCCTGTTGCTGTGGGCAACACAGTGCCAACTAGCTCATGTCCCACACAAGTCTCATCTCTTGGTGGAAAGTGTCCCTGCACCCTTCAAGTGTTCAATCTTGCCCTTTATCTAAGTGCTCAAAGAAAAGAGTAGCCCCCTGCAGTAACAACCATTCCTTACAATTAATGTCACCCATTTATAATACTGCAGTTCTTGCCAAAGACAAGTCAGCCATTCCACATAAAAGTGAAGGTCTCTTTCATAGTACAAAGTAATACTTGCTACCCCCAAAACCAAAGAGATCAGATACTACTTTTCACAACTCCTGTAATTTTTTATTACATAACTATTTCATTTTGTAAAATAAAAATAAGATCCTAATCCCCATGCTGTGTAAATGGACCCTTAAAAAAACCTCTTAAACCTGAGTTTCTGGCCATAAAAGGGAAAGGAGGTCAGACATTTTGTTATTTCCCCCTACCTTTGAGGGTTTAGATACAATAAATGACCAACATTAATATTAAAACAGAGATCATAAGACTGAGAAAACATACTCTTTGTGGCACTAAGATACTAAATTATTAACAAAACCTAAGGCCAATCAAGGCAAAGTTTAATCACACCTTCAGGCCATCAATTTGCTTAACAGATAACCAGAGTCTATATATTGTGGCTTGTCTCTCATTAACAGACTTCCTTATCTCAACTTAAAATATGCCAAGCCTTTAGACAAAGCTTTATTTCTTTAATGAATTACAAACCAAATAATCATTGAACCAACCCATAACCTGTGGCCCCATGATCCCTGAATATCTTTCCTTTTCAGGACAAATCAATGTATACATTCCACATGTTGATTTATGATTTTTCCCATAATTCCTGTCTCCCTAAAATGTATAAAATCAAACTATAACCCAACTGCCTAGGGGCCACTTACCCAAGGCGTCTCTTTTCAAATCTCTCATAGTATGACATTATAGGATTATCAAAATTTTGCCAGCATTTTCATGTTTTTTCCCCAATCAACTACTCTTCAGAAAACTAAATAAATAGTATCTAGTAAAGATTTAGCAATATTGTGGGCTCATTCATGGTCTACTTTAGAAAATTTGTGGAAGTCCTCTAGAGGATTTCTCCAACTTGCCTTTGCTATTAAATCTTTGGCTTACTTCTTACTCTAACATGTGAACCAGTTGATATAAATCAGAGAATCCAAGATCATGAGTGGGAATGCTTAATTTAAATTCTCTAGCAAATTCAATAGGGTTCTAAAGAGGACCTAGGAATCCTTTAATTATGCCTTTAAGTTCTACTTTTGACCACAACTGATAAATGAAGACAGGCTCTCCTCTATTATACACATTACAAAAATTTCAGCAGTGGTCCTCAAGACCACATCAGAAGAATAAAGACAAGTGGTTTGAGAAGAAGGAAAGAGAAGTTTATTAATTTCCAACAAATGAGAATGTTGTCAGACTCCCATCTAAAAGTACCAATGTCCTGCCTCTGAGCAGAAATATAGATCTTTAAAGGGGAAATTTTCAACTTTAGGTTATTACTGTTTGACTATAGTTGATAGTTCTGATTCATCCCATGTTTGGCTAAAACAATCCCCTGACCTCTGCCTGGAAAATTCCCTTGAGCTATCTGCTCATGGTTCAAAGAACAAAAGACACTCCTGACCAAAGGTCTGAGGCAGAGATGCAGGCTTAATTTCCAAAAAGAATAGAGAAGAGCTTAGAGAGAAATAAAATACATAAAACACTTTTACCCTTTTTCAGGCCATTCTCCCATTCCATATTCCCCACTATAAACTTACTATTCTATATCTATGGAAGAGGGGTGATGTAGTAATTGAGTTACTTTCTTTTGAATTAGGGTAATGTTTTAGGTGAAAGGTTTGCACTTCTTTATTGCATTGTAAACTTTGGCAGTATATATACAAAGATAAAGAACACAATAGATTACTGGGTAGAAGAAGCAATATGCAAAAATTACTACTGTGAGGATTGGCAAGGCAAAATAAATGAGGATACCCTATAAGAAATATATATATATTTTTAACCTCCTCAGTATGTAAGGGCTGGGTACAAAAGGGTGGTTAGCAAAAAATATAAACTTTTTTATTGTTCCTTTCTCTTAAACAAATATTTTACATGGCCTAAAGTCTGGCCCACCCACTGGCATTTTTGTTCCCTCTTCTTCACTAGGAAACATCTTTACTCTTGCCTGGTGGACCCACGGTTTTACTCCTGATAATTTCAATGAAGTGTGAGTTTTTAGCAGCACTTCATAAGATCTCTCCATTTCTCTGTCTTTGTTCTTTCCAGGGTTTAAGCAACACCTGGGGTCCTGGCTTAAAGAGGAGGAGGGGTCCCTCAGATTCTGAGGCAAAAACCTGAAAGAGGCAAACTAAAGCATAGTGGTTCACATCTGACCCATTCCTGTGATATATAGCTTTATTCTGCTTTATTTACTCATGATTATATACTTACCTCAGGGTGCTAGGAAGAGTCTTTCATAAACTGTTTCTTAGGAGCTTAAATGAAGCCTGCTTCTAAAGGTCTCCCTTTTGTCCAAAGGAGGGGAATTAACTATACCTTACTCCACTTTTGGTAGGTTACATCTAATTTTTATTCTAGATATAGGGCTTTGTTTACTTGCTGGGTTACCTCTGGGTACAAAAGAGGGTCCATTATCATTTTGTATAGAGGAAAGTAGTATATGAACGTTTTGATGACCTGTGGAACCATTAAGTTTGCAATATCCAGTTTCTTGGAAAAATAGTTCACCAGGTTCCTACTGGGGGTTCATTTAAAAAAAGCTCATGGACAACCATATGATGCTGTGTAGCATATCCAGGTGCAGATAGCGGAAAGTGGGATTTCTCCCTTGGATACCACTGCCATGGAATAGCCAAATGTGGTGGTTCCTTGAGCTGGAGCTGCTGAGCTGCCTCTGTAGCTGTCTGCTTATGTCATCCATCACCAGCATGGTATCCTCCATCTGCCTGGTTTCTGGACTGTTGACACTTGTCATTCCATCATCTTCTGAGGCCTGTTCCTGTCTGAGCTAGTATATGCATTCAGGAATTCAGCAAATGTCCTATATTGAGCCAGCACCTCCTGGTATAAGCCTATGTCAGACTGAGTTCTTTCAGAAGGGTTCCAGGAAACTCCGACACTCCTTTCCTTTCTGCAGGTAGGACAAGCCTCCACCCAGCCTGAAAAGTTTTATATCAATAGAAGGCTAGGCATGTGGGTGAAAATGCCAGTCATCAAAAGGAAGAACACGCACATGCTGGATTCCCTGTGTAGCAAGTTGCCTTTGTGTCGTTGGACTTCCCCAAACACATAGATAGTTAGCTGCAATTGGGGTCCTTCAAATGAGGTTTCACCAAATCCATCAAGGAACTATGTTCCCAATGTGTGTATTCATGCAGGTGTCTTATAAGGTTGAACCAAAGCTTTAAGTAGGAGATGAGTATAGGAGAATTCTCTCTCCATTTAGCCATGCCATTCCAAGAATCAGAGCCCTAGTCTTCAGTTTTAAAGGGGATCTAAATCTAGGTCTGTTGATGACTGCACTTTAAAGTGAACTGCTCTACAGTGGCAGTCTCCTGCATGCTTCACCAGGCCCTTTAGAATGTACCTCCAAATCAAAATTGGAATCCAAATAACAAATGCTTGGGAAAATAACTAGCATCTTAGAATAAACCAGGGGCCATCAATCATCACTTTTTCTCATGCTTCATACAAGTAGTACCACCTACCACTTTTACTCACACTCCATACAAGGAGTACCAATCACCACTTTTCCTGCAAACAAATACAAACAATATATGGAATTCCCACCACAAACAATCTAATATGTCACAGCCCATCAATCAAATGGGAAAAATATTCTCTTTCCAAAATTTTTTCTCAAGGGACTTTTAGATGGAGCTTCTTTATGTTATAACAAAACAAACAGAAAATACATGGGATACAAAAATATTAGTGACTATCAAACAAATGGGAACCCAAAGAGGGCAAATGCCTCCCAACATGGCACCCGAGACAGTGCTTCACATGGCCTACCACAGGGCTGGAAGGTTCATGAATGGGTACACAATTGGGATAAACATCACCCTAAATGTCTGGAAAGTTTAAAACTCTCCCCAAATAAGTGACCTAATCACCCTGGTCCCTGGGAAACCCTTCTCAAATGTTTGCCTAGTGGCCCCATTCCTTGGGTACCACAAATGAGCTCCAAATTCAAACTAATATCCCTAGTTCCCCTCAATCTCATGATTTCCACTCCTAAAAGGCATCTCAAAACAGACAAAACCCTCAGGAAGGTCTGAAAACTCCCCATATGAGTGGAATCAGGGTCTCAGCACACATGTTAGGGAACTTACCCAACAAAAGCCTGGCATCCAGACACTTCCCAAATCCATTTTCTTCTCAACTCAGTCCAGGTTGCAGCATCTACTTTGGGGGGATAGAGATCTGCATTCCCTGGAGCTAAAATAGGAGCTAAAATAGATGGCTAGGGCCATGTCTTGCTTGCTTTCTCACCTCACAAAGAAGTTGCTCCTCTTATGAAGACCCATGGCTTTGACTCAGGGATGCTCCCTTCTTCTTACAGCAGCTGTGGGGTGTCATTCCATTGGCAATAACAATGGACCCACCCAGGTACATCAACTTTTGTTACTGAAAGTTCAGATACTTGCCCCCAGGGCCACATCAGAAGAACAAGAACAAGTGGTTTGAGGAGAAGGAAAGAGAAGTTTATTAATTGGCTGGCAAAGAGGAAGCTAACATACTCATGTCTCAAAGTGCCATCATCCTCTCACTTAAATTTCTGATTCTGTCATATTGGTCATTCTTCCAGATTCACTCTCCATTTGCTTATAAACACACAATGAAGATGCTTATAAGTCATCCTTCTTCTCATCAAAGCAGATGGCCCCTGAAACCTTTGTTTAACAAAATTTGAAAACTTCAGAAATCTAAAAATTAAGAAATTCCTTTTCTTATTTTCCCTCAGGTGTCTGACTTCAAACTATCCCCCCTCAATTAGTATAAATTATTGAAGCTTATCAGTAGTTATATCAAAGCAATTTGCTATTGCATCTGGCACTGACAGTTGGCAGTCAGTATGCTACTCTTTCAAATGGTCTGGTGACAGTTGATAACTATCATTCAGGCAGTCCTGAGTGCATTCCCTGTCTTACAGTGACACATGCTCAACAATGAGGTAGTGGAATCAGCCATCAGGCTCTTTGTGTAATCAGAGGAGACTAAAACAAATCATTTATCCTGGGTGTTACTCCTGATATCACTCAGAACATTAATCCAGTGTATCATTCACTAATATACAGGGTGTCCATAAATTCTGCATCAATTTACTGTGTTAAACTATTTTAAATTGCACACAAACTTTATGTCCACCCACATGTTAAATATTTTTAAAACCCAGCTGTAACCCATATTTTAATAAGTTTTACTTTTTTTAGGTCTCCTAAGTAGATAACTGCTCATTTGGGGAAGACAGAAACCTTTTCATCCTGTGCTGATAACTTAAAACCTATTGTAACAAAGGTGGGGGGGGGGACATGTATAAAGGGGTTGGCAAAGGTACACATAGTTGGGGCTTATAAAAGTCTGAGTGGAAAACTTACAAATCATCTATTACTACTTATTTTTAAAAATCAATAGATTTTCTTTGGTAGCAATATATGGCATATGAAAGAACTTGAGGAAGGCATTTTAATTAAACATTAATCAAAAAGACATTCCCTTACACTCCGGAAGTTCCCAAACTATTAAAAGAAAGAAGAGATAAAGACTTGGCAAGTTACTGCTAAAGGAAAATACAGTAAGTATAGCAACACATGGTCTTTGGCACAAAACTAATGGTCAAGGAATCTCATACAGAGTTAATGTCACAAGTTTGGGGGCCTGAGGTTGATCAATATGGCAGGATCCATATGAGAAGAAAGTCATATGGGAGAGAAACTATAGGGAAAGGTTCAGTAGGAATAGATTAACTTCCTAAAATGATAAATTATATGAACGAGGAATAATGGAAACTGATCATTTATATTCTCCAGCATTCCTTTGTCAATCAATAAATTATTGATTAGAATTGAACAGATATTTTCTCAGCTCCAGTGACAATAAAGGCAACAAAGAAGATATATTGTTTCCTGTAAAGAGAATAAAAGCAGCAGAAAAGACCAAAGAAATGTGTACAAAAAGAAATACAAATAGAATTAAAGATTAAATAATAAATTATACAAAAATCTATGTGCATGGTAGCATGATACCTGTAACATGGGTGGGAGAGTCAATGACATGCTTAATCCACATGAGGTTTTATTGCATACATGTTTTGCACATATATATTGGGCTTTATTTGAAATATTTATATTCAAATTATTCTCAGGATTGAATAGTGTGATGCCTAATTTTAAATTCCTTGGAACCAAGTTCTTACAGCATGATTGTCGCTTCATTATCTTTTTCTCAAGAATGGAGAATTCATCATCACTTTTCTTTTGCATTTGAGAAGTTATAAAGTCTTGCTTTCACAGAAAATATATTATGGGCTGGGAGCCTTTATATTCTGTGTTTCAAAAATTCTGATTGTTATTCAAGGGTCTCTTTAACATTCTGTATAATGAAGAAGAGCATTACTCTTTAATCATTGCTTGATAGATTATAATCAGCATGTCTAGACAAAGTGAGTTCATGTTTTTCTCCCAGGAAAATTAGCAAGTAACAATTATGCATCTTGTCCACTTTCTTGCAAAGGATTCTTCACGATATTCAGTAGCTCAAGCTCTTGGAGGATGAAAAATGAGCCCATAATAAACTTCTGGCTTTAAATGACTATAGGTGTATGTATAGTTAATACTACCAATGAAGCTGTTACCTTACATTTCCTTTAGTGTTTTATATTTTCCTACTAATATGAAGAATATTTGTTGTTTAATGATCTAAGGAATGCCTTTTTAGGCTGAATGAAATGCTTCTTTAAGATACTGTTATTTTCTTCTTAGCACTTAGCCTTAGTCATGTGTTTAAAGAAAACCAGTGAGATCATTTAAAAAGTGGTAAATACATTTTATCTATACTAAGCATAACAATCAATCATTCCTTCTTTCTTCCTCCATATGATTAAAACATATCTTTATGTTAGGACAGCACAGTTGTTTATTATCTGTTTTCCCTAATGGTGGAAGGTTCCTAAGATCTCATGAGCTAAGTCAGTGTTTCTAAACCTGTGGGTCGCAACCCTCAGGAACTATATTAAAAGGTCGTGGCATTAGGAAGATTGAGAACCACCCAGCTGAGAGAAGAAACAACCATGTAAATATAAAAAATTGCAATCCAATGCAGTAGACGCCATAATAAAACTTTTTCTGTAACAAATTGTTCTAACTAAGGAAGTTGGGGGGGACTTTACAGAGAAGATGACATTTTAAGTGAGCTTTGAAGAAGGAATTCACCAAAGAAGAGGAAGAAGAGCATACCTAAAAATAAGGTAAAAACATACAAGGCCAAGAAGAGATGACGAACTTTGTCCTATTCAGAAGGAAACATGCAGTGTGGTAGCTCCATAAATGTCCTGCTGAAGACCTTAGAATTTATGCTATAAGTATAGTGAAGATAATAAAGATTTTTCGAAACCAGATGATATGCAGAGATATACACAGGAAAAGAAATTGGGTAAAACGTGGATGGCATAGACAACAGCACTTACATACATACATATTGAGGTTTTAATTTTTGACAAAGATATTATGAATTTTTAAGACATGACTTGATCTCCTTCCACAATTTTTTAATCTTGTTTCATATGATCTACAAAAGAAAACTGAAAGATTATTTGTTCTAATACCTTGATCTTACAAATAAAGAAGATGAAATAACCAACCCCATTCCAACATTTAGTGGCTTACAACAATCGCCACTGGTTTACTTCATGAATCTGTGTGTTGGCAGTCCTGCTCTGACTGCTCATGTTGGCTGGGTTTACTCATCCCTCTATGCTCAGCTGCCAGGATGATGGGGCTGGCTGACATAAAACCATTCAGCTTGCACAGTAGTTCATCTAGAGTCCACAATGGCTCTCCATCAGGTCAGCCGCTAGGTTTGTGGCTGGGCTCCAAGAGAGCAAGAAGAAGTGTACAAGGCCTCCTGGGTCCAAGACTTGAAACCTATGTAACTTTGCTTCTCTTATTCTATTGTCCAAACAAGTGACAAGGCAGGCCCAGATTCAAGGGATAGAGAAATGGGCCACCTCTCATCCCTGGATACAAAGAGATACAAAGAACTGTGGTCTTTTTTTAAGCTTACCTGCCAAAAAGAAGATGTATAACAGTGAAGCGGTTTTTACTTAGGAGCAACTTGTATGTTAGTCTATCCATTGACAAAACTAGAAATCAACTTTCTCAGTTGAAATTGAGTTATATCCCTCTATTTTTTCTATCACTTATGTAGTTAATTCTATATCTCTTTTCTCATACAATTTTTTTAAATGCCACAAAAAATACTTATTTCCATGAATCATTATGTACCACTTACTAATCATTATTCAGCTTTTATAAAAAGGTTTTCAGAAGAAAACATATCACTAAACATTTTCTATGTTTTATCAAAACCTGAACAATTAATTTATATATACCTGAAATCTTATCTCAACAAAGGGCAAAACAATCTATAGATCTCTCCATAACCACACAAACACAGTCCGCCAGTCTCTCAAGGTGCTTCTTTGCAAATGCAAGTAAGGGCATAAAAATAGGTATGCAAATGTATTCTTCTTTTTTTAAGCAGATTTGGATCACTTTAGTATATTTTTGGAAAACTTTGTTCACTTCATCTTCTTGGCATTTCATTATACTTTACAATCACAAAGTCAACTCTCCTGCAACAAAGCGAAACAGAGCTCTTTGAAATAAATGTTGTCATTAACAAGCCATGCCAGGCACAGTGACAGATTTGCAGCTGTAATGAATAACATTTCCCGCAAAGTTCTTCTATCTGACAGAAAAGCTGTGACATTACTGCAGGCAACAGTGTTGAGAACTAAAAGATTGATTGATGCAAGTGGATAATTGAAACCTCAGTACTGTCACGTGTATGTCAGCCTAACAACCAAACTACTACTCTAAGATAATATTTATCATGATACAGCCTCTCTGTGAATAAAAAAAAATCCACATATTGAAAAACATAGACTATATCCCATTAAATATGATTTAGAGGATGCCATTGTAGACGAGTCCATCAATAGCAATAAATTACACAGTGCTCAAGCTGGCTCTAAAACTCACATTTTAGTTGAAAATTAGTTTATACAAAAAAAATCCAGAGTAGACATTTAATTCTCTTTTAATAGCAAAGTAGAGCATACATTCTCTAGTTCATCAGTAATTAACCTTGCAGTCAACCAGCATTTAGGTGGCTGAATTTGAAACCATGAACAATCGAAACCTTGCTAAAACTTTCTTCTCAGACTGTTATTTCTCTACGTATATTCATTGCTATCAGAATGTCTCCTAAATACTTGTATCTTAAATCTCTGTATTTATAGAGAGAGCATATGAAACATATATGTTCTTATCTAGAGAAATTACTGTAGAGAAATATAAAACATATTATTTTTGCCCATGGTAACTGCTTCACAACTGACAGTGCAGTGGTTCTCACCCTCCTAAAGCTACCTAATCCCTTTGACACAGTTCCTCATGTTGTAGTGACCCTCAACCATAAAATTATTTTCATTGCTACTTCATAACTGTAATTTTGCTACTGTTATGAATTGTAATGTAAATATCTGATA